>QLOM01002507.1:0-11636 GCA_003313785.1 Termitomyces sp. MG148 | reverse complement strand
GTTCTGTGCTGATTTTGTGGATCTTCACGAATTTGAGGTATGAATTGAGAGCAGATCCATAAGACTTGTAGGTTGTGTTTCCAATACAATACCCCAAGGCTATTGAGCGTTCATGAACTAAACGCTCCTTAGTCCAGGCCTCTCGGCGGGGTTGCCGAGGCCTGACTGTGGGGGTGATCATTTTTGGTTTGCCCCCAGCAGCTCGTGAGGAGGTTGGAAATTATAAATTTTGAGGGATGGGTACAGGGTCAGTGCTTCAGAGAATTTTCGTCAAGACAGTAAATCGGCACAGATATTGAATTCTCCGGGGATGTGGAGAACTTTGAGTTTATGGTCCTTCTCAAGTAAAATGTCAACTGCACACTTCAATAATGGGTTGTACAATGGTTGAGCGTGAAGTGAGTTGAAAATATTGACAGTATTCATATTGTCGGTATAGATGGCAACTTTTTTCTGACGTTCTGAAATGCAAGTTGTGTGGTGCAAAGCTGAGACTACTGTCAGAGCTTCAAGAAAAAAGATAAGTTCAGAAGGTGTGCCTTCCTTTGTTGGACAGAAGAAACCTTCTTGTGATGCCGGAAGCCAGAAAGCAAGTCCAGTGGGGCATGCATCACATTCAATGACAATATCGGCTGATTGTGGATTCCACGCTTTTGATTCAAGTAATAATACGCCATTCAAGTGCTCCATATGGTTGGCTCCCCACAAAAGGTCGGCTCAAATGCTTGTATTGCACCATATACGTGCATTCGGATTATCAGGGATGTTTGCCAATTTTGCATAAACATTGCATAAACAGGGCGCCATAAGAGGAAAAACGTTGAGGCCCCAATTAACCCAACCAGCCAGTCTTTGCCATGCTCTCTTGGTGTGGTATGTCGACCGTTTTTTCTCATATGAAGCGAAACAACACATTTCATTTATCAGATCTTGTTTGGCATCTGGTGCGAGGGTCATTGATATTTTGTTAGGATCAACATCAATGCCGATAATTGTTAGTGGTGCGCCAAATACTTGTTTTTCCCATTTGTGCGGTATGCCTAAGTCGTCCCATAATGACAATAAGTTGACTTGGTTTGTAGGCATCCAAGAGTCATACGGTTCATAAAAAGCAAGATCATCTTCATCATTGATACCAAAAGAGTCATCATTAAAGCAGAGGGGTCAGAATCATTGTACGAGTCCTCTGCAGACCAGGTGACAAGACTGTCGACAGACTCCCAACAATTGAGAGAAGCTCTTCCCCAAAACAATTGCATCGATCAACATAGTGAAGATTATCAATAGAGACTATTTGCTTGATTTGCCAAAGAGGGTGCATCAGAATAAGTCAATAGGCACTTGTAACGTCAGATTTCCACAGCACCAGTCGTTTGCAAGAGGTCTCTCGGAATCAAAGGAGTAAGTTACCCAAGTGTTTCATGTTGTCCATGGGGAAACCACAAATATTGTCATATTGTATCATCGAGTTTAATGAGAATTCTCCCGCTGACTGATTGGTAACGAGACAAAACCCTGACAATTTTGGTTTGGGCACAACATGGATTGGGGAGCTGTACATCCCATCATACAATTGTTCTCCGAAACTTGGAGAGAAACGACTGGCTTCAACTTCAATGTTGCATTGTTCACGTAGGAAATCTGCTTCATGTACATCTTCAGGTGGTCCGATTGACATATCACAAGTGAGTGGATAATAAGCTTGATCCATATTTGCATAAGGCCAGAAACCTTCTTTAAGACTTCTGACGACAGAGGTGGCAAAGGCTTGATTTGGATGTTTGCTTACAAGCCTTTCAAGAACATCGACCTGGATGGGGGTGACTATTTTGAAAAGAGAAGCGTGATCTTTCAAGGTTTTCCAAACACGTTCATCAACTGATTCATGAGTAGGGGGTAAGGGTAAAGGTTGGGCTGTGTACGGCCATGGCAAAAGTGTTTTCGAGATTGGCGCGTCAACATCATAATAGTTAAACCGCAAATATTTAGGTACGTTTCCTTTCATGATTTCAATTCTCGAAGTTTTTAGTGCATTCCACTTTTTTGTGGTTGCCGCCGCATCGTTTGCAAACATGTCGCCAATAGCACGTGTTGCTATCAAAGGGACATCCTGTGCCAGAGTTCCAGCGTTTACAGACTGCTCTCTTGGTTCCAATTGAATTCCCATTTGATCGGTTAATGGCTTGTTTACTTCCAGAAGCTTTTCCTCTGTCTCCCCCATAGTTGATTCCACTGGAATCGAGGATTGCGTCTCGCAGGTCATCGAAGTTGTGACGTTTGGTGAGAAGCATCCTGGTTCCTGCTCTCACTTGCGCTCTGACTGCTTTCTCATATTCGATGACACTAATGTGTAACGCGGTAGGTTTGGCAGAGAACAAGCCGACAATGTATTTGTAATGATCAGCCCACTCGCTTTTCCTTTGAGGCCAGGCAAAACTGAGTGCTTCCCCAAACAAGCTGGCAGCAACGGTCCACTAGCCGTGATCTTTGACTTTTCTAACTGGATCGCTACATTCAAGGACGATTTCATGGTCTCCAAAAAGTCCTCGATTCTCTTTAGGAGCCCCAATATGGTGGATGGTGCTGTATATGATGTCGAAGTCAGCGAGTTCTCCTTTAATAAGTTTGTCCCACTCAGACATGGGGAAGTTGCTTGGGGCAGTTCAGGACACTGCAATGTGTTGTTTAACGGAAGCTGGGTTCCTGAGGTAGAGTCGAAGGAGTCGACGATTTTGGACACAACGGGCGTCTTCATTCTCTCGAGAAGACTTTTCCTCTTCATACCAGGGTAAGTCACTCTCTTTGATCTTCCATTTTTTAGATAGTGGTATGTCAGAGTCTGGTTCACTTCCTGAGGACAAGTCTTTGTCTTCAGCTGCCAATTGGTCTTGGTCGGCGTGCACACTGGCAAGTGACTTGTTTTGTCCAACGGCATTTTGTTTGTCGGACTCATGGATATTCGATCCAGGAGTGTGCTCGCAGTCGAATCTATCACCGCTTCTCTGCTCTCTTTCAATCATTTCATGGTTGACAGCTCTTTCCTGCCGTTTAGCTCTTTCCTTTTCGATACTGTTGAGCACGGCAAGGTAATGCTTGACTGATTCACTTCGAAATTTTGCGCTGAGAGTTGATTCCCCAATGGCTTCGACAACTTGAGAGACGGAGAAGACTTTATCATGTCGTCCGCATTGGTAGTCATCAAGGGTCCTCTCGAGTTTTTTGCTGATTCTTTGTTCTGCCTCAGTAGGTAAGACAATGGGTGGTGATACATCCCGAGACGTTCTGCCAGAGTCTGCTTGTCTCCAAGTCGCTCCAGCAGTGTGGAGTGTTGTCAAGACGCTTTCTCCAACCTCATTTTCAGTCGAAGTCATCAATCACTCGACAGGGGCCAAGGAAATAAATGTCTCAGTAGATTGAGGAGGTAACCAACAATTTTTTTTGTTTGTAGCAAGGAAATACAACTCTATGTTGCTGAACTAGTAAAATAAATATGGGTGATTTGTTTCAAATGCACTAGGGATCTGCCTACCTAGGGAGCAGTGATTTGTTTCTGCAGAAACAGAAATCACAAACGCTCTCTAGGTGAGGCAGTCACATGGGGATGCGACTAGACTTGCGCATTGGTCTTGTGAAGACACTGTCTTAACCCGATTAAGGAGCAGTTTCTGAGATCCTCAAAAATTGGTCAAATTTATCGAAGTCAAAAGGAGTCCAGCAAACGGGGGGAACTTCCGGGGGTGGAACATGTACCTTAACCACACAAGTTTAAATGACGAGGACCACATCAAGCTGATCAAGCTTTTACATAAATGAGAATTCCCTTCAGCTACTGATGCAAATTTGTAAGTTTAGAAACTGGTCAGAGAAAATAATATCTGACTTAGTTTTATTTTACTATTTGCAAGTTCATGGGGCTTAGTTACATGCGCGCGCATTTTTAGTAGAACAAAATGGTAATAATTTTAATTGATTTAAATAATTTCAGAATTAAAATAAAATTCCAAAATCAATTGGGTTCAATAATAAAATTTATTAAACTAAAGACCCAAAGTCAATCTATGTGCTCGTAGGCCTATGTAACAAAAGTTACAGTTTTATTAGCTTAAGGTTCAGACTCCACTGAATCAGACCAGCCTCGGTCTATTGTCAATGTAGTTCTAGAACAAAAATAAGCTGATTATATCAGCTGTACTGTACATAATTGTATAGAAATAATATAAATGTTAATATTAAAAATAATAATAATAAAAAAGAGGCGCTTGAGGTGCCACTCTGCTACACACCCCCCAATTAGACTGCACTGCGGTCTACACACATGCAATGGTCATGCTGTCAGTAAGTTGGGGACAGAAGCAATCGGCGAGCTCTCTGCTGCCCAGAAAGGATTGGCCATTTCATTGTCCATGTCATAGTCAAGGAGCTCGTCCTCGGCGGTGGGTGCAGGCTGAGTCCCTGAGGGTGGAGAATCCTTGTAGTCCCAAAGCAGAGACAACATCAATGAGTGGTCAACGTATGGGTGAAACATTGTCGAAGAATAGTAAAGCCTTACTATCACGCAAGAGAACCAGATCAATATATGATTCTAGTACTACGTAGTGTAACAGTAAAATTGGCTGCCTTAGGTAAAGCAGCCATACAGGATTATATGTGATTAATTAATTAGTTAATTAATATATATTTCATGAACAATAATTATTACTACTTTTGAGGAGGCCATAGAACAAGGCTCTATGGCTATGAATCCGTTACATGCCCTCCTTTTAGACTGCTATGCAGTCTACATGTTGGGGGTGCAGTGGTGAGTGTGTAAGTAAATAAAATAAAGTGAAATAATAAAACAAATGTTTATAGTCCACGAATGTGGAGGCGAATAAAGCCTCCACAGCTCAAAATCCCTACTCATTTGTCAAAAGAATACAAAAGTCAACATTAACCAACAGTACCAGTTGAAAAACGATGAGCCGCCTACAAAATTTACACAGACGGCAGGTGCGCCAACTCACTAGCCAAATTGATCCTCATATCCATGTTGACGTTAACCAACGACGATGAGGCAACAGGGGCAGACAACGTCAATGCAATGGGAGCCTGTTCTGTGGCCGATGGGACCACAGACAACGGTGGATACAGGCCATGTTGCAACCAACGGTGCCATAGATCTCGGCAGTTGGGATTCATCCCAACTGGATAGTAGAGCCTGCATTTGACATAGTTGTGGCCTTGCATAGTTTCACGCATGAGTAACGTGTGAAGACAAATCATATTGTCTATGGTAGAGTTGCACCAGCCATCCCACTGAGGAATAGCTGGAGGCTCTCCATACTGGTTGAGTCGACAATGATGTTCATTGTTGACATTGTGGTAGAGGTCAACTGAGGCAGTCACCTCAAAGAAATGGGTCTCTAGGAAGACCACACCAAAAGTATAGGCGTGGTCCACCCATTCTGGTGGAATGCAGTTCACCAGGAGCATACGCAGGACATCTGTGTCTGTCAGGTTCACTGCAACGGCATCATCAAACTTTGGAAGAGTGAGCTGGGCATCTGTCCAGCTCATGGCTTGGAATGAGGACTGAGGGTTGGCAGCGTTGTAGGACGCAATTGCTTCCCTATGGAGCCCTGGACGTGCAATAATCAAGGCTAATAGCCTTGCAAAGCATCCATGGGCGCGTCTCTGTGGAGAGAGAGCTTGGGTGAGGGCATGTCCCATGACAGTCCTCCAGTGAATGCAGTAGGCAAAGTCTACTGTGATACCAATCACTGAGTTCTGCATACCCAGGTGACAAAAGTATAAAATGTTTTGTGCCAGCTTGAACAAGTCGAAGGTAAAGCGGGTACCTTCAGAGTCAAAGCTGGCAAGCATAAAAAATGGCCTCCCACTGCGGTCTTTCTGTAAGGGCGACCTCTGGAGGCTATGGCTCAGTCACACAGCTGGCAGAGGGAAATCCAAAGAGAACAAGTCTAAGGATTCTCTATGCCAGGACTGACGCTTCTGAGGCTTCAGAAGCATGGGAAACAACTATACAGATCAACAAGGTGGCTAACCTTAACCTAAATAGTGAAAAACTCGGACATGGCATGTGACTTGGTAGTTACCGGATCACATGCAGCTTTGGCATGTGACTCGGTATTTACCAGGTCACATGCAGCTTATTAGGTAAGCTAGAGCGGACAGAACCAGTAAAAGAAGGTAAGGGAGAACTATACTAAAGGTAAAAAGATAGACAAAAAAGGAAAAGAAGGATAAGAAAAGGAAATAAAGAACAAGAAAAGGAGAGAGATGAAGAGTCCCCTGACACTTTCCACCGCAAGTAACCCTCAGGGGTCAGCATGACTGCCAGGTTCATGTGGTGGGATGAGAGATCAAGGGGAGGCGTGATGTGATCGTACTCTGGTGTGCATGCCAGAGCCATGGTACAGTCATGGAGGGATACATCAAAGTTATAGCTGATGCGCTGAAATTTGCGCATTAGGTAGTACGCCTCTGTGCAAGTGGAGATTGACTTAAATGTATTCTGCAACTTCTGCAACTGCTGGGGATCCATAGGGAATCCCCAAGGTATGACTTTACCAATTTCAGAATTGGTAACGTGGTACATCTTGTTGGTCTCTGCCTCATGATACATGGCAGCCATGGCTTCATCTCCAACAAACACAGTGTTGGACAGCTGGGAGTAGTAGAAATGGTGGTCCAAAGCACCACCAATGAACCAATTGGAACGCTCGACGTTCCGCATCCTTCTATAAAGACTCCCAGGCCATCGGGAATTCTCCCAGTGGCTTGCTCCACACGATCCTTATTCGCTTTTGTCTGCCGTGCAGCCTCATGCTTAGTGTGAGCAGCAATCTTCTTGTTCTTTGCCAACTGCTGTCTGCAGTTGGTGGGCGTCTCTCCTTCCAACGGAGTATCCGCTGGCTGCTCCACCCTGTAATTGCTATCATTGCTTGGCTCTTGCAGCCCAAGCAAAGCCAATGTAGGTAGCTGGCCCTCTACCTTGTTCTCAAACTGGGGGTCCTTCTTTACGGACTCTGGAATATATGAATCCAGTGGTGCCTTGAATTGCACCGCTGGGAGAAAGTACATTGTGAAGCTATCAGCTCCCGCTAGGACTCCAAATGCAAAAACAACTGCGGTCAGCACCACCTCATCAGCAGGCTTTGTGGGCCCCGATGAATGGGCAGGAGCATGTGTTGACAAGGAAAGTCCTCGTAAACTGGCATTCACAACCATGAGCTCCTCATGGAGCTCAAATAGTGTTGGGGAGAGTTCTCCTGCTTCCTTCTGCCCTCAAGGTGCCTTCAGCACCTCAACTCCTGCTCCATGCTGCCCTTTGTTACAGGCTGTGTTGGTGGCTTTGAGGTGTTTTGCCTCATTTGTCTCCTCCAGCAGCAAAGGATGCCTCTTCATAGCATTCATGAATGTCTTGATTGTATTTTTGTTATGCTGTTGCAGCATAACAATTTTGTCAAGTAGCCCGGTTATAACTACCTGGGCAATGGGATTTCTAAGGAATGACGATTCTGGTGGCACTTTCTGGCCAGTGGACACCAAACATCTCCACACTGCTTTGACTTGAGGGTCAAGAACCTCTGGAGGTGTTGCAACCTCCTTGCCCTTGCCCTTCTCTGCATATGACATGTGCCGCAGAGATGGCACACGCATTGGCAAGGGGAATTGCCAACAAGGAGGCGTTCAAGGTCTAGGTAGACCTCACACTGGTTCTTGCAATGCGAGTTTGTCCTGCCTACGCCCTATGAATTTACATGGTGCTCCTCCACGTGCGGTGTAACTTCTTGTAGGCAATTGCCTCCAGTCTCTCCTGTAAGCCTCTCAAGGAGGCAGTGTACGTTTTTGTGGACATCAAGGTTTGGCTACCTTGACTCTGGCTGGGACAGTGCGTGACAATTTCTTGTTGACTTCCATTGTTGCTACCTGTGGCATGGTCAGTGCCTGATCATCCAAAGAGATCATACTTGCACTCTGGGTCTGCGCCATCAGAAATAGCATTGGCATACCCCACATCACCTGCAGCTGCTGTCCAGGACCAATTGGTCCTGGGAAGTACGGCATTGGCATAAATTGTGGATAGAACTGTTGATGTCCAAATTGGGTGAAAGGCTGCCCAAACTGGGACATCATCAGGTACGACGCCACACTCAGTGTCATCATTGATGATGGTTGTGACTATTGTTGCAGCGGCAGTTCTCCCTCCCCTCCAGAACCCTGTGGGTTCTGAGGCTGTGACTGAGGCATCGTACCTTGAGATGGGTACAACATATTTTTGTTGACAGTTGTTGTTGTTGGTGAGAGAAAAGAGAAAATCCTTACTCATCAGGTTACATAACCTGATCCAATCAAAAGATCTGCCTCTCTTAATCTGTACTATCTGATCAGATGGCACATCTTATCCATCTCCGTATAGATCAAGATTGATCCAACTGTCATCTCATTGCAATGTGATAAGATAATAGATTTGATTGCAATTAAATCTGGCTTACTCAGTCTAAGCACATGAGTGCTTAGCAAGCTGACTTGGGCGTTTGATGCCCTGCAGCTCTAAGTACTAATCCAAAGCTGCTAGCTTTGCACAGGTCTGATACGGCTCCCACACTGTATCACCAGCACTCCATCACACTTCAAATTTGAGGTGCGTTCCATTGCTCCATTGATGGCCCAGGATCTCTTTGACAAACCACTCTTGTTTGTTGATGGCTCCAAAGTCATAAGTCTTGGGTGTCACCCAATTAGGGAACATTGCATCATTGTTTGCATTGTATTGTCTGAGCAACAATACATGGAACTTGGGTACAATACACTTAGCTAGTAGAGCTGCAGGCAGCTCTAGTACATAGTTCAATGTACTTGGTTCTGCGACCAAGATTTTGTATGGTCCAATGTACTTTGGACACAACTTCCTCGCCCTCCCTTTTGGGAGGTTAAGATTCTCCATGGACAGATATACTAACATGCCAGGTGTTAGTTCAGGCTCATTACTGCGTTGATCATTTGCATGTTGTGCCTGAATGACACATGCTGCAATAATTGCATCGTGCGCATTGGCCAAATTCTTCAACGCTTTTCATGCAAAGTCTTTCACTCCTTTGTGAATGACATTGTCCCCTCTGAGCTTCCATAACATGGAGGGCATGTAGCCTCCATTGAGCTAAAATGGTGCATATTTGGTCATCTCTGACACACTCACATTGATTGCAAACTTGGTCAGAGGAATTTTATCTACCCAGTCATGTTGGTCTGGTCAGACCACTGTATGGAAGATCTGTGCAATACTTTGATTTGTGTGCTCTGTCTGTTCATCCATCTGCAGATGGAATGAGGTTGACATGAGTAGCTTAGCTCCCAGGAGCTTGTGAAGCTCCTGCCACCAGTGAGACGTGAACTTCGTGTCTCTATCACTCACAATGGAACTTGAAGGCCATGCAGCCTTACAATCTCTTGCAAGTATATCCAAGATAACTCTGATGTGGTAACGGTTGTGTGCACTGGTATCAGATGCACCATGCTGGTCATGTGACAAATTACCACCCAAAGGTAATTATAACCTTTGGATTCAGGGAATGGACCAACAAAGTCCATCCCAATAGAGTTCCAAGGTTTTGTTGGGACAAGCAGGGAATGTAGTTTTCCTGCAGGTTTCTGGTTGCTTGTCTTTGACCACTGGCAGGCCTCACAGGTCTGACAGAACTTTGTGACTTCCAACTGCATCTGAGGCTACCAATACCACTGTGAAACGTTGTCAAGAATATCGCAAAGTCTAACGGTCACACAGCAGAACCAGATTGGTGGTTGATTCTAGTACTACATATGACAGTAAAATAGAGGCAGCCATACACAATTATATGCTATTGATTATTTAATTAATGTTTATTTATTTAGTTATTGAATAATAAGTAATAATTAATATAATAATTATTACTACTTTTGCAGAGGCCGTAGAGCAGGGCTCTACGGCTATGAGTCCATTACACACTGCCTTAGGTACTCTAAAGTCTTGTTGGTACTGAAGTGACCAACGCTCTCATGAGCTTGAGTCACAATCCAGGTGATGATAGTTTGGTTGCATGGTAGACATACCACTCTATGTCCTCAAACATTCAATATCCAGATCAGTCTGTCATCATCCACACTGAATTGCAGGTGAGCTGCTGCATTTTGCTGAATCTCAGCAAAGAATGAATCCTGGTTGTATTTTCTATGTACAGTGTGTAGGAATTCATTGTCCTGAAGTAGAGGAGAGTCAGTATACTCTCCTGCTGGCATCAACACATTGGTGAGTGTAATGTCTTGGCCAGACAGTCCAAGACCACTGGCTTCCACGTCGAACTTTGACATTTCCGTCTTCTTGGGCTGAGCCTGCTTCAGTTGCTCAGCTTTGATGTCTTGGGCTTTGTGCTGTTCCTGCAAGCGTTGACTTTGTCAAAGTTTGTTTGCTTGCATGGCACGAAGCTCCATCACATGCTCCTTTACCTCCTTGGAGCAATGATATAGTAGATCATTGCCTTGTGGATCAATGCAAATGTCTGCATTGACGTAGTCATGCGTGTTGTGATGTTCACCAACTTTATTGCTCTCAAGATACCTCGAGAGACAGTCAGAGACTTTATTCAATTCACCTTTGACATATGTGATGTCAAAGTTATATTGTGACATGTAATCAATTCACTGGCATTGCTGGGGGGACAAGGTTGCTTGAGTCTTGAAGAACTCAAGTGCTTTATGGTTGGTTATGATGTGGATCTTGTATCCCATCAACTTATCTTCCCACTTGAGGAGTGCCTCAAGTATTGCCAGTCCAGCTTGTGGACGGTGTAGTTCTGCTGTGCCAAGGTGAATTTCCTCGACATGAAGCCAGCAGGTCTGCAATTCTGCCAGGAACTTCCTTGGCCATACATTGCTCTGACTCCTGTCTTCAATGCATCACAGATGAGCCAAATTGGCTCATCACACCTAGAATCTATGGGCCAAATCACTGGCATCTTTGAGCAGATCTGCTTGATCATCTTGAAGCACCGCTGGTGTATGGATCTCCAGATGAATGGAGCCCCGTTCTGGGTAATGGACATTAATGGTCTAGTATATGCCGTTATATTGGGCAAGCAATTGCCGATATAATTCACCAGTCCAACAAACCATTGGACATTGTTATAGGTCTGTGGCACATGCCATTTGCGTATGCAGCCAATCTTGTCCTGATCAGGGTGAATACCCTGACTGTCAATCTTGTGTCTGAGACAATCTACTGTCTTGGCATATAACTCACATTTCTTCCATTTGAGGTACAGCAAGTTGGGCCTCAATCGCTTGAATATGACATGAAGGTGCTCTTTGTGTTTCTCAATGGAATTGGAATATAGTCCAAATATATGTGGACAAATCTTCCAATCACAACTCAAAAAATAGAGGTCATCAACCTCTGGAACATCACAGGAGCATTGCAGTCTCCTATCTGCATGATGTTACTGACATATGTTCCTGTGATGGACAAGAACACTGTCTTTGGTATGTTGGACAAGCGAATTCTCACTTGTTTGTATGCATCCGTCAGGTCAATCTTTGACCTGAACTTTGCTCTTGCCATGTCTTCTCAAATCACTTCCTGATCTGGAAGTGGAGTCACA
>QLOM01002505.1:0-33827 GCA_003313785.1 Termitomyces sp. MG148 | reverse complement strand
GCATGGGTTGGCCTTCTTTGATCACAGACGGTAGATACCGATCAAGCAATTCATAAGTAGACGTTCTCTGGGCTGTGGATGACAGTCTTAAGTTGGAAAACGCCAACCCGATGCTCACCTGATCATGTCAATCAGAAATAACGTTGAAACACCTTCTGGGTGTCTGACAGTTGGGAACAATAACATTCTTGTCAGATCTTGATGTCTAAGTACTGGTTAAAGATACCTTTGTCTGCGAAGTTTTCCACAAAACGGTTTCGATTCTTTAGACACTGTTCGATCCCTACCTGACACTGACATTCCTCAGTCCTTTACTGTAATTTGAAAGTAAAATTGCAGGCTCTGGATCGCATAAAATGAGACAAATACAGAGAGGAGAATCTTAATAACATGGGATAGAGCTGTATGATAGACAATGACGAAAATATGCTGGACTATCAAATTGCAAGGATTGTAGCTCCTAGAACACATAACGCGATTGCACCGATTCCAATGTAACTCGAATGCACAGCGGCGCTCAGAGTTGGCGATACGCTAATGTTCTTCACATGGAAACCTTGTGCATTGCAATTCGCAACAAGAGCTTGGAAGAGGGGTGAGTCCTGCTCCAGGACCCGAACTGAATTTCACGTACTATCAATACCACCTTGGACCGTGTTTATGCCGATTTCGGTGATGTTGTCAGCTTGAATCTCGCACACCACGCACTGGGAAAATTGAGTCATGGTGGAATCTTGGCAGAAATGGTTGCATTTGTTGAACGAGACGCAATCTTGCATATGTTTAAACTACGTATTGAACCATTGTCATTTAATCTGACACATACAGCCGCTTACTGTGCTAGGAGTTAAGACATTCGAACAATACTTTTGGCAGGCAGCCACGAAATGCCCTGGGTCGATAGGGATATCCTGGCGAGGTAGGAGGCCTGTTTGCTTCTTGACAGATTCTGGGCTTCCCAAAACTAGGGTAAAGCAATTATTTCATTACTGTGAGATCATGAGCAAATTAACGTGCCATGTAAAGCAAGCAAGAGTATCGGAGAGAGATTTGACAGGAAAGCAACCATTTGACAAAAGAATAGAGAGAAACAAGAACTAAGAGAAAGATGGCAGGAAGGACGGAGTTGGGTCATCAATGACCACTGGCTTGAGTATATGTGGACTTTTTGTCAGGTGGGAGCCGTATTGAATCCAATAATCGCTAACATGATGGTCATCTCTATTACTATTGCGATAGTCAAGTCAAGGATAGTTTGGGATTGTTGACTGGAAGACATTCAATGTGGACTAGACCGCGTGTCGCGACGGACATTATCTATAATAGAGATTGAAACTCGTAACGCCAAGATGGCACAAGACAGGAATTCTAGTGCCACACTTGAACGTGTACATGATTTCATCCGTCAATCAGAATGTCAAGCAAGCAAGAGTGAAGCGCATGAGCGCCTTTCGCCCCTTCGAGAAGAAGAGCGTGACAAGTCTATGATACAGTGCAGGTTGCTTGAAGCAAGCGACACCCAGAGACACTTCTGGCTTCGACAGGTTCCATTATCTGGTGACAAAAAGCAGCGTACAGAGGAGTGTCCGAGAAATGAAGCTTAAAAGCTGTGGAGAGCAGAGCTGAATGTGACAGTATTCGTCAAAGATGTGGTCATTATGAAGGACCTCACCGGACAAAATTATCAGATTCAGGAACTTGTGATTTTACGATTTCACTATTCTGATATTGAACTTTCCCACAGTCCAACTTGACTTCTGGCGACCCGAAAATTGTGACGATCAAAACCCTTTGATCGATGTCTATGCAAGCGACATGACCCTTTCTCGATTTTGAAGCGCCCCACTGGACAAAATTATTTAGGACTGTGATCGATTGGTTTTGCTGCTTGGACTTCACAACTTGCACTCTCCCACGGTCCAACTTGACTTTTCAAAGCTTGGATCAGCGCAAGCCAGTGCATTATGTTCACTGTCCTCCTAAGCTTACTTTCAGCCCCATGTGCACCCATCACCGTGTCCTGATCTCAACGGGCCTCTAAAACTGATACTTACCCTACACAAAGATGAAGCCTATACTAATACCTCCCCGCACCGACTTATTCTCACCTTTACCATACTCTGTTCTGCTTGGCTGGTGCCCGTCCGAGGCAGACCCCCCTTGGGAGTGATGCTTCTCATCTCGACAAACAATCGACAGATAATATGGACGTCTGTTCGATCCTCCTGGTATTTCTTACTCACGATCAAGTCGAGCGGGTCAGCCAGTGCAGTTAGTCTCTCCTTCTATGCTGCACACAATGCTTAGAACTATATGGTATCCCCAGCAATAACCAGATACAACGATACCCCTCATGCAGAGCCAGCTAATTGCACTACAAATCCCCGTGCCCTCTTGTCAGCGTTAGGATATACCATGAGGGGCCCAATGCAATGCACCTGCACAATATGCTACATCTCTGGTCATATACAGAGCCGCAGCTATTGAGGAAGATCAGGGTCCTGAAAGGAGCCGCTTTGATTGATGAGTGGTCCATGGGAATCTTGTTGTCTTGATGCTTGCCAGATGTGTTGGTTCTTTGCTACAGGCGGCGTCAAATACCTGCTTTTTTGCCTTGCCATGGGTGCTCTGAGGCACAAATGCCATTTGTATATACCAAGTCTTGTACATGGTGCATCTGTCTTCAAGTCCATCATTGTACATTGTTAGTATTTTACCATTTTATGATATCACACTAGCCGCTCATCATGCAGGGCCACTGGCCACCACCATCAGTGCATTGTGCCACATTCCCCATTCTATTCAACTCACCACTGTCAGGTTCTGCTGACCTGGGGGCTCAGCAAGTTTGGGCAAGGCCTTACAAAGCGGACTCAAGGGGTTACGAACACAACAGAGGCCTACCGGGGTAGATGAGGTATGCCGGGGCGTGGGGGAGCATGCTGGGGTTGAGGTTTTGCTGGGTGAAGTGCGCCAGGGCGAGGGATGTGGGGCGTGAGCGGGGAGCAAGCGCCGGGAGCAAGTAAGGGGACAAGGGGGTTCCAGGACAATCAGTGGAGCTATGGATGTGCTGGTGGCTGTGTTGCAGAAATGGTGCAAAGAATGATCGTGTGGACAAGGTTTTAAGGTTGAATGGTTGTGGAGCCAAGCTCTGGCAGAGCTGGGCTGATTAGGCTGAAGGCTGGGGAAACCGGGAGACTGATGAGAAGAAATGGAAGAGAACTGAGTGGACGGAGTTGGGAACAAACAAATAGATTGAGGAAGAGATAGTGAAGACAAGAGTAGAGATGAGTACAAGACAATGGAGATAGAGACAAGTACAAGGCAAATATATGAGACCAGAGCGATACAAGAGAAACCGGGAAGTGTAGGCAATATCAAGACTACTGTACTAGGTGCTATGGTGGGACTTATATACTGACCACATGTCAAGTAAGGTCTGGGGTCCCAGCCCCAGGTCTGAGGCCTACCCCCAGGGCTTGGGTGGTGTTCCGGAGCACATAGGAAGACAAAGAGAGCCCTGCGGGTGTTGGATGGTAGTGGCGCCGCTGCTTGGGAAGTTGCAGTGGTGCCATGCAAGGGGGGACATGGCACAATGAGAGGATGTAGTGAGGCATGATGCAGAAACTGATGCGTTGCAATGTATGATGCGTGAACTGATGCGTGGGGTGATGCATGATGCGTGGCATGATGCATCAGGTAGTGTGTGGCTATGCATGATGCTTTGAATGATGCCTGATGATGCCTGATGCATCAAGTGATGCGTGGATTGCCGGTGATGTTTGGGAGTGCTGGGGTTTGTCGGTGATGTCTGGGGGAAGTGCCAGAGTTGGCCGGGGTATGATGTGATGGCCACATTGGGTGATCGTGGAGTTTGTCCCAAGTTGGGGGTCATGTGAATGGTTTGCTGGGGAGTGTGTGGGGGTGGCCTGGGCCTGAAGCTTAGGCCCGGGGGTAGGTTGTGACAACCACCATTGTTTACAATACATATAGGGCTATGTTAGATGATCCTCTCAGTCACTTATAACCAGACTGAGGGGTGAGTAACCGCATTTATGAGATATACACACAAACTAACTGTACTCATAGAGTAAACTTATATCTGTTCTTAGGTACAGTTTAATAATGAATGAAAAACAATTATATAAAGCTCTGATTTTCGGGTTGCCAGAAGTCAAGTTGGACTGTGGGAAAGTTAAATATCAGAATAGTGAAATCGTAAAATCACAAGTTCCTGAATCTGATAATTTTGTCTGGTGAGGTCCTTCATACTCAATCGTGCTCTATGCAATGCGTCAACTCTTGACATCATCACACTGCATTGTCACATGGACAACAATGGCCCCATTGTTTCATTCTACTGTATATAGTCCTGCCTACTGCTTCACTTGTCTCCATTCTGCATCCTTTTCCCCACTGACATAGAGCTTGTCAGGTCTGTTTAGTACTTACGTCTTGCATCCTTTTCCCCACTGACATAGAGCTCATCAGTCCACTGAACTGGGCTTTTCTCTCTGCAGGACACGTTTTTCAGCAGGCACCACACATACGTCGGATCGTCTTTGCCTACCAAACAGTCGGTTTCCCTCAGCAGGCTGCTGTCAGGGGACTTCCTTTTCCGGCCATCCCGGAGATCTCCGGGACCCCCTGGACTTCCTTTTCTGGCCATTTCCTTTTCTGGCCATCCTGGAGGTCTCCGGGATGCTCCCTTGCAGTCGTCGGACTTCTCCGAGATGTTGTACAGTTGTTCTCATGCCCCCGCCCCCGTACCAATGCGCCACGCCGTGGCAGAGGAATCCTTAGACTTGTTCTCTTCGGATTTCCCTCTGCCAGGTGATTAGTTACTTCCTTGTAATATGTACTGTCTCTAATACACTTCGGATTTCCCTCTGCCAGTTGTGTGACTTAGCCGCAACCCCCAGAGGTCGCCCTTACAGCTGCCGTTCACCACCATTTCCACCTCTATTATCACTTTTATCATCGCATCTGCCATCTTTAACACCTTTGCCAACTCTACTGCCAACCATGCCCAAATTTGATTCACCGGGACCCAGCCCTGATGCTTTGGAAACTCAGCCGCAGAACATCCCAGCGCAAAGCAGTGATACTGTGCTCATTGGCATGATGACCATGTTTTTCTAGAATTGCTGGTGCCAAGGACTACTCTGCATTCTATAACCTCGTCCCCCTCTTAACCTACTTTTCAGTCCTCCAGGCATTTGCAGCCTCTTCCAATGATGCACATGCTACATTTCTGATTGGCCATGGAGCTGCAAGGTACATTTTGCACCTTGCAAACCTTAATCAGAAGTATGAATAGATGGTGGTGATGACGCCCAAAAGTTGCTAAGCACTGTCCTGGTAGATGGTAAACTTAGCGCCTCACAGATAAGTAGCGTTGGGTGGTCGCTAGTGTTTGAGAGAGTCCGGGCAGGGTCCCAGAAGCCTAGTCTTTTTAGTGTGATTTGAACTTAGAGAAAGTAACGGGTTGCTTAGCGATCTAAGCCGTAAGCCTGCGAGGTGCTAGGGTGCTAGAAGTTGGCAAAGACTCTAGCGATGTAAACATTGGCAACAATGTGCTTGTATGGCACTGTAAGATGGAAGTTGGTAAAACAAAGTTGGCATGGTGAAGTCGGCAAGACTGTATCACTTAGCGACTCTGAGGACTTAGAATGCACTGAAATGAGATCTGAACTGTGGGGCATACGATTTGATGATGGCTAAGACAAAATATGTACAGTATTTTATAGGCACTAGGCCGCTGTGGTAATTAAACTAAAGGGTCGCTAATTAATCAATCAAAATGGAGACAAGTGTGATGGCACGTGAAAGTCGCTAATTGACATTGTCTGTCAAGTCAGCAAGCTTTAACTCATCATTCCAGCGGTGAAAGAGGCCAAATGCATGGGGGCCGTCGCTAAGGCCTGAAATCCTCACGTGGGCCTGTCTCACATAGGTTGCTAAGCGTCGGATCAACTGTAAGCATTGCTAATATCTGAAACCATCACGTGGACCTGTCTTGCATAAGTTGCTAAGCGTTGCTAAAGTGATCTGACATCGGATCTTTGAGAAGCAATGGATTTTGATAGGCGTCGCTAAAGGCTTTGGCATTGGTTATCACTGATTGAGGACCTGAAGGGGGCCAGACTCGAGTCAGGTAAGTGGCAGGTGATTGCCAAGTCATGTGGTTGCTAAGTTCCATGATCCTGCACGTCGTGTCCTGTAGCCTGAGTTTGATCCCTGCTAGCTGCAAAATATAAGTCGCTAAAAATAGCACTGGTGCGCTGAGCTCAGCCAGAGTCTTATCAGCGGTCCTTCAATACCACATCCATTTCCACCTCAGCTGGCAGCAAGAAATGCTCTCTGGATCTTACTTGGGCTGGGCAAAGCCAGACAATCTGCTCTTGACAGAGTTTTGCTTGGGCAATGCGCACGTGCCAAGCACCTCACATAAATCTACAGAGAAGCATGACTATGATATCAGCTCTGAAACCTGCTTTGCATTCAACAAGGGCACTTGCATTGCTTCTCCTTGCTCTGATATCCACAAATGTTGCAAGTATGGTGCCAAGGACCACATGAAAAAGGATTGCAAGAAGACATAAAGACGCACCATGGTGGGCACGTGGCCCGCCAATCAAGTTCTATCTATGGTCTCAGTTTCACTGCCTTTCCTTGCTTCATTGACCTCTCCTCCTCCCCCAGAATTTGCTCCTAGCCTTCCACACTCCCACCTTTTCTCCCCAGGTTCCCTGCCACCAACACGACCCAACACCAGCCCTTGCTGTAATGCTGCATTACTTCAGCCACCTTCTCTATCTCCAGTTTCCTCCCCTCTTGTGATTGATGCCTGGCGCTACTATCTTTGAGACTATCCAGATTCTAATTTTGTATCTGCTTTACTCAATATAATTCAATTTGGTGCTTCTATTGGATTTACGGATGAGGATCATCATCAATCTTGCACCAACCTTAGATCTGTGCTTGATAACAAAGATTTCATCAATACCTCCATTCAGTCTCTTCTCAATCAATTCCATGCTGTCGGCCTCTTCAATTCTCCTCACTTACCAGAATTTTGCTGCTCACTGCTGGGCTTAGTAAGCTATAAGAGAAAACCAGGAAAGCTTTGCCTGATCAATCATTTATCTTGGCCAAATGGGACTTCAGTCAACGATGGCATCTTGGATAGCAAAGGTCACATCTCCTATGACATGTTTGAAAAAGCTCTTGACGATCTCTGATTTTTTGGCCATAGCACACTGATGGCTAAGCTTGACCTTAAAGATGCCTTTCATCACATTCCTGTATGGCTAGAGGATTGGCACCTTCTTGGCTTTAAATGGGGTTTAAAATTTTATTATCTCATCGTACTGGCTTTTGGTTTAAAGTCTGCACCTTATATCTTTAACCTCTTTGCAGAGGCTCTGCATTGGATCATTCAACGCCACATTCTGGCTTCTCTCCGCCACTATCTTGATGATTTTCTCCTCTTGTTCTCTCCTCTACTGTTTCCCTCATTGTCCAGAGCCGCGGTCAGATGGGTTTCAGGCCTTGGTAAGGAGCTGGGGCTTGCCTTCCAGGACTCTAAGACAGTTTGGCTAACTATTAGGCTTGAATTCCTGCCTGGAAATTGACTCTGAGGCCATGGAGGCATGTCTGCCCAAGGACAAGCTATCTTATCTAGTCAAGCTTTTAGACACCTAGTCATCAAAATGAAGGTGTTCCCTCTTTAAGCTACAGGAGCTTACAGGTTTTCTTCAATTCACTTCCCAGGTTATTCTCCAATCTTGGACATTCCTCTGTCAACTATTTGACTTTTTACGTTCCTTCAAATCTCCATTTGCAATATGCTACATCCCTAAATCTGCAGTAGCTGACATCCACTGGTAGCACATGTTCAGCTCTTGATGGAACAGGGTCATGCTCATATCCCCATCATGCACCTTTGTGGCGTTTATACTGATGCAAGTGGGTGCAAAGGCCTTGGAAGGGTAATCTCAGATCAATGGTTCTCTGCACAGGTTCCTCAGCAATTTTGTAGCCGAGATATTCAGTTTAAAGAAATCCTTGCAGTCTTTTATGCAATCTTATGCTGGGAGGATACATGGGCTGGTCAGCACATCACATTCTTTTGTGACAACTCAGCCATAGTAGCCTGGCTCAACTCCAGAACAACAAACTCAGTCCATAGCATGCAGGTCTTAAGGACCATAACAATGCTTGCTGCTTGTCTCGAATTTTCTTTTGCTTCTGTTTGGATTCCAACCAAAGAGAACGTGCTTGCTGACACTCCTTCTCATTTTCAGTACAACAAGTTGTTTGAGCTTGCACCAGACTTCCCCCGCACACCCTCATCTTGGAAATCCCACCTCATTGGTATGAAGCACTGATGATGCCTGAAAGTTGCTAAGCACTGTTCTGGTAAATGGTAAACTTAGCACCTTACAAATGAGTAGCGTCGGGCGGTCACTAGTGTTGAGAGAGTCCTGGGCAGGGTCCCAGAAGCCTAGTCTTTTTAGTGGGATTTGAACTTAGAGAAATAAACTGGTTGCTTAGTGATCTAAGCCAAAAGCCTGCAAGGTGCTAGGGTGCTAGAAGTCAGTAAGGACTCTAGCAACGTAAACGTTGGCAATGATGTGCCCATATGGCACCATAAGACAAAAGTTGGTAAACAAAGTTGGTGTGGTGAAGTCAGCAAGACTGTATCACTTAGTGACTCTGAGGATTTAGAATGCGCTGAAATGAGATCTGAACTGTGGGGTGTATGATTTGATGATGGCTAAGACAAAATATGTACAGTATTTATAGGCACTAAGTTGCCATGGTAATTTAAACTAAATAGTTGCTAATTAATCAATCAAGAAAAATGGTAACAAGTACAATGGAACATGAAAGTCACTAAGCAACGGTGTCTGTCAAGTTGGCAAGCGTTAACTCAACATCCTAGCAGTGAAAGAGGCCAAATGCACAGGGACTGTTGCTAAGGCCTGAAACCATCAAGGGGGCCTGTCTTGTGTAAGTCACTAAGCGTTGGATAAGCTATAAGCGTTGCTAATATCTGAAACCATCAAGGAGCCTGTCACTAAGTGTCACTAAAGTGATCTAATGTTGGATCTTTGAGAAGCACTGGGTTTTGATAGGCGTTGCTAAAGGCCCTGGCATCAGTTATCACTGATCAGGGACCTGAAAGGGGGCCAGGCTGAAGTCAGGTGAGTGGCAGGTGATTGCCAAGTCAGGTGGTTGCTAAAGTCCCATAGTTGCCAAGTCTTATGATCACCATATGACTAGTAAATCATCATCTGACCACCAAGTTAGGTGGTCGCTAAGTCCCATGATTCTGTGCGTCACATCCTGTAGCCTGAGTTCAATCTCTGCTGGTTGCAAAATATAAGTTGCTAAAAATAGCACTAGTGTGCTGAGCTCAGCCAGAGGCTTATCAGCGCATGCTAACCTCTTGCCTCGAGTAGCTTTCTATTTATGACATGGGCTGGCCGTTAGCACCAGGAAGACCTATTCAACCAGACAAAAGTCTTACATTGACTTTTGTTACCTCAACCCAAGCATGCTCAGCGAACCAGGCTGCTACCTCCCTGCCACAGACCAGGCCATCATTGAATGGGTGTGTTCCCTTGGTGACCAGGCCCTCAGCTCAGAACCATTAAGAGCTACCTCTGCCATTTGTTCCCTCCATGTTGACAAAGGCTTCCCATTTGATGTCTGTGAATCTGTAAGGGGATGCTCTATCGTGGAAAGCCAGACAGATGTATCAACCACTCAAGCCTACCACCAAGTGGGGCAAGTGTCAAGCAAGCACAGTGACAAGCAACTGGCAGGCAAGAAGGCAGGCCACCGACAAGGGGTGGAGCAGAAGGGCAAGAGCAGAAGGCAAGGTTGTCACTGAGGAGCTTACAGTAATGCTAATGTGTAGACCCAGAAGCAATGCTATTGCTAGGACTGGAGATGTTCCATCCACCAGTCCTACTTATATACTACATTGGATAGGCTATGACTATGGTGTATTGACTAATAGGGCTGGTATGTACTAAGCACTAATAAGTAAGCAACAGTCAGCATGAGTAAGCCAGCTAATGGCATAAAGGCTTACTGGCAAGTATAGTGGGTCCAAAGACCAGCTGACCTGCCAAGTGTCAATGCTAAGACAGGGATGGAGCAGAATAGGGCCAGAGCGGTCTGGATGGTGGCTAGATGTGGGTGCCAACGTCAACATAGACTAAGCAAGGCTAGGGTGGACGGTCCGAGGACCTGTCCTCTGACAGAATCCGAAACAGTGCGTAGAATCATCCGGGGTGTTAAATGCTATCACTGTGAGTGTGAGCGCAACCCTAAGCAATCCATTACACTTGACATCCATCCAAAAGCTTGCATCAGTAGCAGGTGATACCTCAAACCCCTTTGAAGCATTCTTCAATGCAGCATTCAAGATTGCCTAGGCAGGTTTTCTTTGCTGTGGGAAATTCACACTTGGCCAAGGCAAGAAGTTTAGCCCTGTATCTCATCTCACGCATGGTTGTATCACATTTCTGCTCTCCTTTGAATCCCTTTCTCATGTCAGAATTGACCTCCTCGCATCAAAAACTGATCCTTTCCATAAAGGTATCTCCATCTTGCTAGCAAAAGCCCCCCTCCAACTTGACCACTTGCCTGTCTTGAGTCTTCACAAGCTCTTCTCAGTCAACCAGAAGCCGCATGATGCCCCACTCTTCACAAACCCAGATGGCTCCCCACTTTCCCATGACATCTTTATCTCAACACTTAAGCAGTGGCTCCTAAACTGCAACATTGACCCATCACAGTTCTCCAGCCATAGCTTCTGCCAAGGTGCAGCCACTGCTGCAGCTGCAGTAGGCTATACTGAGCATGAGATACAACTTCTGGGATGTTGGTGCAGCGATGCATATAAGCTATACATTGACATTCCTCAAGAGCGGATTCTAAGTCTCTCTTCACGCCTCCATTGGACCGCTTCTCATGCATACAATTTTGAGCCTCCATCTCTTCAGTTTGCTCCTTCTGTGGCTTGAGTGCGGTTTCCCTCTTGGGATCCATGTGAGAGAGCTAGGGCGACCAAATGATATATATTTGCCCACAACAACTTGAACACTTCAGAAACCACCCAATACTAGCAAAGTATCATTATCCCTCATCACTCTTATCCTCATCCACTTCTTCCTTCCGCATTAAGGAGCCAACATAGATGTGACGATCAAAACCCTTTGATTGATGTCTATGCAAGCAACATGACCCTTTCTTGATCATGTTCTACATGACACATCAACTCTTGACATTATCACACTGCATTATTGCATGGACAACAATGGCCCCATTGTTTCATTTTATTGTATATAGTCTTGCCTACTGCTTCACTTGTCTCCATCCTGCATCCTTTTCCCCACTGACATAGAGCTTGTCAGGTTGGTTTAGTACTTACGTCCTGCATCCTTTTCTCCACTGACATAGAGCTCATCAGTCCACTGGACTTGGCTTTTCTCTCTCCCACCCTTCATCCACTTACCCTTCTCTTCATTTCCTTATTCTCTCTTCACCATTTACTTTCATAGAGCACTTGTCTTGTAACCTACTTGCCCGTGCCAGCTTGAGTGCGGTTTTCCTCTCAGAATCTGTGCAAGAGAGCTAGGGCAATCAAATGATATATATTTGCCCACTGATAAGACTCTGGCAGGGCTCAGCGCACCAGCACTATTTTTAGCGACTTATGTTTTGTAGCTAGCAGGGATTAAACTCAGGCTACAGGATGCAACGTGCAGGATCACGGGACTTAGCAACCACATGACTTGGCAATCACCTGCTACTCACTTGACTCCAGCCTAGCCCTCTTCAAGTCCTTGATCAGTGATAACCGGCACCAGAGCCTTTAGCAACGTCTATCAAAAGCCAGTGCTTCTAAAAGATCTGACGACAGATCACTTTAGCGACACATGGCGACTTACGCAAGACAGGTCCACGTGATGGTTTCAGATATTAGCAACGCTTACAGTTTATCCAACGCTTAGTGACCTATGTGAGACAGGCCCCCTTGATGGTTTCAGGCCTTAGCGACAGTCTCCATGCATTTGGCCTCTTTCATTGCTAGGATGTTAAGTTAAAGCTTGCCAACTTGACAGACGCCGTTGCTTAGCGACTCTCACGTTCCATTGTACTTGTCTCCATTTTTGTGATTGATTAATTAGCAACTTTTTAGTTTAATTACCATGGTGGTCTAGCGCCTATAAATACTGTACATATCTTGTCTTAGCCATCATTGAATCATACACTCCACAGTTCAGATCACATTTCAGCACATTCTAAGTCCTCAGAGTCGCTAAGTGAATCAGTCTTGCCAACTTCACCTTGCCAGCTTCAACTACCAACTTTCGTATTATGGTGCCATACGGGCACATCGTTGCCAACGTTTACGTTGCTAGAGTCCTTGCCGACTTATAGCACCCTAGCGCCTTGAAGGCTTTCAGCTTAGATCACTAAGCAACCGGTTTATTTCTCTAAGTTCATATCACACTAAAAAGACTAGGCTTCTGGGACCCTGCCTGGGACTCTCTCAAAACACTAGCGACCGCCCGACGCTACTCATTTGTGAGGCACTAAGTTTACCATCTACTAGGACAGTGCTTGGCGACTTTCACGCATCATTACCGCAACAACTTGAACACTTCAGAAAACACTCAATACTAGCAAAGTATCATTATCCTTCATCACTCTTATCCTCATCCACTTCTTCCTTCCTCTTCTTGCATTAAGGAGCCGACATAAACAGAGCTTTATATAATTGTTTTTCATTAATTATTAGACTGTACCTAAGAACAGATATAAGTTTACTCTATGAGTACAGCTAGTTTGTGTGTATACCTCATAAATGTGATTACTCACCCCTCAGTCTGGTTCTAAGTGACTGAGGAGATCATCTAACGTAGCCCTATATGTATTGTAAACAATGGTGGTGAGTTGAAGAGAATGGGGAATGTGGCACAATGCACTGGTGGTGGTGACCAGTGGCTCTGCATGATGAGCGACTGGTGTGATATCATGAAATGGTAAAATACTAACAATGTACAATGATGGACTTGAAGACAGATGCACCATGTACAAGACTTGGTATATACAAATGGCATTTGTGCCTCAGAGCACCCATGGCAAGGCAAAAAAGCAAGTATTTGATGCCGCTTGTAGCAAAGAACCAACACATCTGGCAAGCATCAAGACAACAAGATTCCCATGGACCGCTCATCAATCAAAGTGGCTCCTTTCAGGACCTTGATCTTCCTCAATAGCTGCAGCTCTGTATATGACCAGAGATGTAGCATATTGTGCAGGTGCATTGCATTGGGCCCCTTGTGGTATATCCTAATGTTGACAAGACACGGGGATTTGTAGTGCGATTAGCTGGCTCTGCATGAGGGGTATTGTTGTATCTGGTTATTGCTGGGGATACTGTATAGTTCTGAGCATTGCGTGCGGCATGAAAGGAGAGACTGACCGCACCGGCTGACCTGCTTGACTTGATTGTGAGTAAGAAATGCCAGGAGGATCAAATGGACATCCATATTATCTGTCGATTGTTTGTTGAGATGAGAAGCATTGCTTCCAGGGGGGTCTGCCTTGGACGAGCACCAGCCAAGCAGAACAGAGTATGGTAAAGGTGAGAATAAGTCCGTGCAGGGAGGTATTAGTATAGGCTTTGTCTTTGTCTAGGGTAAGTATCAGTTTGTTTTAGAGGCCCGTTGAGATCAGGACATGATGATTGGTGCACATGGGGCTGAAAGTAAGCTTAGGATAGTGAACATAATGCACTGGCTTGCGCTGATCCAAGCTTTGAAAAGTCAAGTTGGACCATGGAAGAGTGCAAGTGAGCCAGCCTGATCAATGCAAGGCACAAGCAGAGAGCAGGGGTTGGTCTTTGCGTGATGCGAGTGCAGGTCACGAGGTAAAATTTTTCCTTCCGTGACCATACACTCAAGTCTTGTCGTCACGCTGGAGCAGGCCTCACGTCTTTAAATTTTAGTCACATCACTTTAAGGAGTCCATCAGTAGCTTCAAGTTGGAAAACAGCATAATAAAAGTTGTTATGATCACGGTGAGAGTTGATCCAAACTTAGAACTTCCCCTGGATTTTGCATCGGAGGAGCATAGCGTTGCAAGACTTGGAGTCATGCAAGACAGGGAAGAAATGATGTATGAGATGGCAGCAGAGGTATTGAGACGCATTTGGGTCAGAGAGTGAAAAGCTAGGAAGACTGCTTGGGAGGAAGAGAGGGAGGAGAGAGAGGCAGATAGGAGGGGCAGACAAGAGGATGGAGAGGAAGAAGAGAGAGGCATGGGTGGCAGACCCGCAGATAACGACACATTGCAGTCGAGAGAGGTGTCCCCCAGTGGGGGAAATGATGGTCCAAAATTTGTCATTGGAAGACCAATTCAAAAAAGGATCGATTTTCCACCAGTGAGCTTTGCGCTAAAGAGGCTGAAGGACAGCAATTATATTGAACTAAGTTACTTTACTCCCAAGTCCAGGGCGGAGGCAGCCAAAACTGAATCAGTATCTTCAAATGAGGTCTTGACGCTGGCACAGGAGGATAACATTTTGTCATTGAAACTAGTAATCAATTTTAGATCAAAAGCTAAGGTAATCCAGGACAAGGATCTGACCTGGGATCAAATGAGCATTGCGTCAATAACATTTCTTGAACACATAATACAGGAGAAATGGCCCAAGAGCATGGTTGATGCCATGCACATGTTCTTTTTCAAGTTAACGCACCACAGAATGCATACTGAAGGGTCCACGGCCAATAAAGTGCTGTTGGTTTATCAAGCCAGAGTCAGGAAAGAGTGGCATAGGCAAATAAAAAATCTGCCAAGAGATGGAATATTTGACACAGGCTTCATAGACAAGCAACTACTTAGAACGCTCAAAGATGAAGTTTACAATCTAAGGAGAGAAACAACCTTAGCTGGTCAGTGTATTTGGAGTTGGTTCAATGTCTCGGGGCTGACAATTTCATGGGTATCAAAATGAAACTTGAATTCCTTTTGACTACGTGTAAACCATCTCAATCTACTGCTTATAATGTTCCAATTATCAAATGGGATGCATGTGATGATGCGTTTGTTGGCATATGTGGATGGGGAACCAACCACACGTGTTATGATATGCATTACCTGCACTTGTGTTATTTTTATTGCATATGACAATACGTTTGTCAGGCTATAACTGCGTTAAACTTGCATATGACGGTTAATACGTCACACACAACCTGGTGCATATGACGATTTGTTCGTCGTTTTTACATTATGGTGATACTGGCACCTGCGCAATTTTTCATTGCATATGACAATATGTTTGTCATGCTGATAACTGCATTAAACCTGCATATGGCGGTTAATTTGTCACACACAACTCAGCACATATGACAATTTGTTTGTCGTTCCTTTCTTTACATTGGAAATGGTATGTGTCACCCTGTGTGTCGACCTGAATTATGCAACAGAACATGTAAACTTGTTGATAATGTGTCGGATATCACCCTGACGTTGGCTTCTTGGGTTGGCAATGGATCTGGGGTCACGGTGCACAATATTTGCATCCTTCAGAGTTTGCTGCACTTAAGCACAAGTCTTTGTTGAAAGGCAAAAGAAAACGCTCCAAATCACCAGAGTATAGTAAAGAAGGGAGCATCGTGCGCAATGTCAGACTACAAAGGAAAAATGAAGAGTTTTTTCAGTTCCGCACAGGTTCATTGACTGATGGAGCAAGTTCCTCCAATGCAGCCTGCGTGGTGTGCCTGGGTTGACATACACACGACACCTGGAAGTGCGCGGCAAGAGAATTGTGGAGTGGGAAGAAAGCGTGGGTTCACAGGAGCAAGAACAACAGACTTCTCAACTCTGAAGGAAAGGAGATCTGTACCGACTGGCAGAAGCCAAGAGGATGCAGAGTCAAGTCCCACAAACACAAACACAAGTGCTCAGGATGCAGAGAGAAAGATCACGGAGCTCAAAGGTGTCCTCTTGCGCAACAAATTTAGGTTCGCGTCTCCTTACAAGCCACATGCATGAAAAGAGCAAATTAGCAGAGCAGGGATTGAGTGGCAGTATCCAAACCTTGCCAAGAACTTGGAGGTTGAGTTTGACACTGGCATTCTGAAAATTCTTGAAACGTCAACACCAGACAATAAAGACTCCATTGTTAGCCTTGCGGAAGAATTTCAGAAAATTGTGCAGATCGAGTTTAATAAGGGTCGGTATCTGGGGCCGTTTACAAAAGCACAAGTGGAAGACATTGTCAGGCCATTTCAGACATCTCCGATGCACATTATTCCAAAACCGAACAAGCCTGGACAGTTTAGGCTCATACAGAACCTATCATTTCCTTACTCTCCAAAGAAAAGGGGGGGATCGATTAATAGCGCAATTGATTCATCAAGGTTTCCTTGCACCTGGGGCATGTTTGGAACAATCTACTTGCTTGTTGCAAGGCTGCCTCTAGGGTCACAAGCAGCTGTTAGAGATGTTAAAAAAGCATATCATACAGTGCCAATTAGGCCATCACAGTGGGCCAGCATTGTGGTTAAGCTGCCAGGGAATGACAGGTACGCGCTTGACACCATGGATTGCTTTGGGCTGGCATCAGAGTGTGGCTGTTATGGTGAAGTTGGAGATGCAGGTGCTCAGCTTGTGCAAGCTAATGGGATGGGGCCTGTCTCCAAATGGGTTGATGACCATATATTTTTTAGGATATGAAGAGAACATTTACAAGCCTACAACAAAGCAAGGAAGTGATGGAGGAAGGAAGTGGAGGTGGGAGGGGGTAAGAAGCATGAAGGAGGACGGATATGGTATCAAGGAGCTGAGGACTTTAGCAGTAGAATGGAGGAATATGACGAGGACATAGCAGAACCAATCAAGGATCTGGCTTTATCCTCACCAAGGTCAGAGGAGGATTTGCAGTTCACATACGCAATGCAGGATGTTGACAAGGTTTTGGAAGAGTTGGGAATACCCTAAGGACATCTTGTTCAGAGAAGTGGTGCTCTACACCGGTTTTAAATGGGACATCCGTTTGCGTAAGGTCAGCATACCAGCCAAAAAGAGAAGAAAGTATTATCAAGCCATTGTGGACTGGAAAAATAGATGAACTCACACTCTCGAAGATGCACAAAGGCTTTATGGAAAACTTCTGCACACTTTTCTTGTGGCTCCAAAAGGATGAGCATTTCTCACCAACTTGGAAGCCTTCATGGGGGTGTTCCATGACCATCCTTTCATGCCCAGAACTCTGCCAAAAAGGACCCCAGCCGATCTCGACTGGTGGAAGCAACTATTATCTAAACCAGTAGAGAGACCAATTCTGGAATCCCAGCCAATCCTTGACATCAAAGCCTATTCCAACGCTAGTTCAGAAACAGGCATTGGGATCACAATTGGCAAGAGATGGCAAGCATGGAAGTTACTGGAAGGATGGAAGTCAGATGGAAGAGACATCAGATGGGCGGAAGCAGTTGGATTTGGGCTACTCATGGCAAGCATTGTTTGCCAAGGAAGTGCAAGAAAGAACTTCAAAGTATATGGTGACAACAAAAGCGTGGTCAAAGGCTGGTGGATTGGCAAAAGCAGAAACTCACAAGTCAATGATGTCTTCAAGTGGGTGCACGAACTCTGCGAGTACCATGGAATCACAGTACATACTTGATATGTACTGAGCAAATGCAACCCTGCCGATGGTCCATCCAAAGGAAGATATCCCCCAAAAAATCTCCTACTACCCAAGTTCAACCTTCCCAAAGAGTTTAGGCAATTTGTCATCAATTATGATGCCCCCACCCCCAATGCCGGATGCGAGCAGGGAAAGCATCAGTGCACAGTACATGCAATGTGAATTGAGCAGCTTAATTGCGAGGCCCACGGCTCTCTTGAAGAAACCAAGAGTCGACAATTCAGACAGTGGGCTAACCCCAAAAGGTTCCGGCAGGAGTCATGAGAGGCTGTTTGTACCCATATTGAAGGAGAAGCAGAAGTTAAACTGGAAACCTCAGCCTTATCCTGAAGGCTCAATGCTAGAGAAGTCAACATTGAGACCTCACATGCTAGCATGGGAACGCCTATGGTTGTGGGTGCCATTGGGACGAGATGAAAGATCCCACAAACAAGGAGGAAAGCATGAAGTTTCAGAAGAAGACCTGAAAAGAGTATTTGAGGTCATGAACAAAGCATGGGCTGAGTTGACTAAGGTCACGTACGGCACAGGTCTGCTAATCTACCATGTTTTCTGTGATTACAGAAAAATTCCCAAGGAAGCGAGGGCCCCTGCTTCATCTGAACTCCTAGAGGCCTTCGTTGCGGCAGTGGCAGGAGCATATTCGAAATCAGCAGTGGAAAATTTCTTAGCTGGATTGCAGGCATGGCACTTGCTGCACAGTCTTGAGTGGGCTCCAGACATTGATCGAATGCCAACACTATCACAAGCTGTGGAAAGACTTGCACCAATGACTTCAAAAAAAAAACAAAGAAGCCCTTGCACGCCAGCATTCTTGGAGGCAATACATCATCAGTTGGAGCTAGACTCGCCAAACCCTGACCCACTAGATGTAGCAGTGTTTGCTTGCGCAACTACCTGCTTTTATTCCGCTGCAAGGCTTGGTGAATTCACAGTGCCAACTCTAACTGCCTTCAATGAGCACATCCATGTCAAACCCAGCAATGTCTCAACAAGGACTAACAGAAATGGCTTGAGAACCACATCTTTTCTCCTACCAAGAACTAAAACAGCCATCCATGGGGAAACTGTGTCATGGGCAGCACAGAAAGGGAGTTCAGACCCAGAAGCGGCCTTAGCAAAGCATCTACAAGTCAACCAGCCACCCAAGCAAGGGCCACTGTTTGCATACAAAAACAAAAAAGGCAAGAGCACCCCGCTAACCAAAAAGAAGTTCTTGGAGGTGCTGACCCAGGCAGCAAAGGCTGCCAACTTGGAGCCTTTGCAAGAGCATGGGATCCGAATTGGCGCAACCTTAGAGTATCTCCTCAGAAGAGTGCCTTTTGAGGCAATGAAGGCAATAGGTCGCTGGTTGAGCAATGCCTTCTATGGTTATCTGTCCAAACATAAACAGATTCTAGCGCCTTACTTACAGGCAGTTCCGTCGCTGCACGAGTCCTTCTTAAAACTCACTCTTGCTTTCCAAAAATAATAGGTGAGCACCTTCCTCAGAATTCCATGGCTAGAAAAGGGGAATTGCAGTTCAAGTCATGCAATGCATTGTGGCCTCCTAAAATGAGGGAATTGCGGCTAACTGTCTTGTCCCCGTTGTCTTCAGGCTCTCATTTCTGTCAGTCGTGAGGGGCCAAAGAACCAATTGGAGGTTCTTGCCCGATTTTTGCAAAACAAGATAGCATTATCAAGCCTGTACATATTGTATGATCAATAAAATTTCAAGTCAAGCTCCAGTCATGGCCACATGACAAAGGCAAAGATGTGAAGTCCAAGCAGCAAAACTGATTGATCACAGTCCTAAATAATTTTGTCCGGTGGGGCGCTTCCATGATGCGATCAAATTGTGTTGCTTGGTCAATGTTTACTTTGATACATTACATACCGGATATAATTTATGCATTTCTCTCACTATTCAGTGAAAAAGCACTCTTGATCCATAACCACCACCTGACCATGAATTTCCCATGGTCAAGTAAAGGGGAGGACTGTCCTTGCAGTACAAATGTACAGCAAGAGTGTAATAAAACAACGTACTGGAAAGCCAAATGGCAATCCAGGAGCAGAGACAACCATGTACACAATCTCTTCACCCTCGAGATTGGTATTAGGCAGACAAAAGCAGCAAGAAACAGATGCCTATGACCATCTGGCGGAACAAGACCCGAAAACACCAATGAGACCAAGGAAACAACCGGAAGCGCAGCCAGAGGCACAGACGGAGGCGCAGACGGAGGCGCAGACGGAGACGGACTCAGATATGGAAGTGGAAGTAAGGACGGCAGCAGAGGCAGAGGCAATAGTGATATACCAGCTTGTAAACATATGCAGGGAACTCCAGCACTTCTCCAACCACCACGCATGGGGAGCGCGCACACTGGACATTGCATATAGGATCGCAAAGAAACTCATGCTGGAGCTCATTGCAGCAGGTGAGAAACAACGCATAGATGGCAATGCTGATTCCTTGCACGCACTCCAGGAAACCGCAGAGCTATGTTCAACAGTCAAAGATCTAGCCAAGGTAGTGAACACACTGGTGGCAAGTCAGGAAGCAAAACTGAAGCAAAACGGGGAAAACCAAAGAGGACCTCCGGAAGTACAAGGGGCAAAGATGGTCGTTGCCATGGGGCCGGTGTACAAACCCACAAAAGCCACCACTGTAACCACCGCAGCCCAAACCCAACACCAGCCCAACCTACCCTGCTCTCCCAAAGACTAGTACCACCCAGCATGCCTCATTGTCATCCTGTGCGGCAAAAAGTTTGACACAAACTACCTGAACCCTCACAGGCTAGTCAACCTCATAAATGACTGCTTAGCCAGCTCGAACAAAGCAAAACACCTGTGTGTCGCCTCAGCACACTACAACTACAACCAAAACCTCGTTATCATGCTCCAAGAGGACCAAAAAGGCGACAAGCTGCGAAAGCACACGAATGAGTTCATCAACATCTTTGGGGTGCTGGCTAACACCATTGAGATGATCACAGACGACAGACAATACAAAGTCAGAATCAACGGCGTGTGGATGGGGAGAGATAGCAAGAACAACCTCAACACCTCGGACGACCTCCTGGAGAAAATCAAGAGGTTTAACCCAATTATGTCAAAAGTCAAGCTGATAGGCAAGCCGAGGTGGCTACATGCCAAGATGGATCTAAGAATGAAGAACTACTCTTTGGTAGTACTGGAGTTTGCAAAGGAAGAGGATGCAAAGACTATACTAGCAGCAAGGTATGTGGCTATGTACACAAACTTCTGCGAAGTTGTACATCACACGGACAGACCACCAGTGCTGCAATGCAGCAAATGCTGGGTTTTTGGACATCACATATCGCGATGCAAGAACCCAGTGAGATGCTGAACATGCGCAGGAAGCCACAGCAAGACAGAACACCAAAACACAAGAACCCAGCGCATGAACAAAAAAGGGGATGAAGACACAGACACTCAACAAAAAAAGGACGACACAAAATGTACCAACTGCGGAGGCAACCACCCGGCAACGGAAAGGAATTGCCCCAAGAGAAAACAACCACATTTGAGGGAGGGGCAGCAAGGAAGAGGAGAGGAGGCAGGAGGAGAACAGAGGAGCGCGAGGAAGGAGAGAGGATGGAAAAGGAGACAAACAGAACACAGAACCAAAAACAACAAACGATGGGAGAAGCAGAGGAAAACACAAGCGCAAGCAACATGGACAAGAACAATAAACCAGCAAAACAGACGCCAAACAGGTTCATGGCGCTTGAGAACCTGCTGAACAGTCAGGAGGAAGGAAATGTGGGGTCCTGGGCAGACAAGATGGAAGAACAAGAAGCCACAGAAAGCTTGACACATGGTGAAGTACCCATCTGATGAGAACCAAACCTATCCGCATTGCACAACTGAACACCAACCACAGCAATATAGTATGTCATACTATGCTAAACACATTTATAGAAAAATTTGACATAATACTCGTCATGGAACTGTGGTGGGGGGCGATAGGTAATGGACAGATAGGACCAGCAGTGCTGGGAGCCTGGATCCTGATCCTGCCGATCGCAAATATACCCAACGACAAAAGACCAAGAGTGATGGCGTATACCAAAAGGAGGCAAGACTTTGCAGTAACATTGCGCTCAGACGTCACAGAGGATTTAGACATCCAAGTATTAGATATAACACAAGCTAATTACCCAATGGTAACAGTCATTAACATTTATAGCCAACCCAAAGACCGCGAAGGCCATCTACGGATGAGAGATGCATTAGAAAGGCTCAGGGAGACTGCAATCCCATGGGATAGACCTGTAGTCATAAGTGGAGACTGGAACCAGCACCCAATGTGGAGCAAGACCGACCAGGAACCAACAAGCAAAACCCAGGAAACAGTCGAATGGCTACAAGATAATGAGTTCACAATACTCAACGAGAAAGGGGAATGCACATACCACGAACACAGAAGGAGAGGAGCCATGTCAGTGATCGACTTAACGTGGGCAAATGTGGATGCATTAGCGCTAGACGCGGTGAAAGAATGGGCAATAGACTTGAACCTTGCTTGCGGATCTGACCATCTAGCACTGAAATGGACCATAGATCACGGGTCCACAGAGATACAGAACATCACAGGTAACAGATACAACTTCAAAGACACAAAAGCGGCCAATTGGCAAGATGCGTTCGATCACAAGATGGCAATGAACGCTGAAAGGTGGGAATCACTACGCAATCTTGAGATCAACCGCACCCCAGAAGAGCTAGACATTGACGTTGAACTAATAACAACAGCCATGAAAATAACCACAGAAAAGACGGCAAAGGAGAAGAAACCGTCAAACAAAGCACGACTGTGGTGGACAGAGGCGCTGACTGAGGCCAACAAAAGGAGGATGAACCTACACAAGAACCAGAGAACCTACAGGGCTCAGTGGGGTACCCAAAATGAGGAGATCAACTGTGAGATTTGCAAAGTCACTAACTACTTTAGGAGACTGTACAAACACAAAAAACGGAAGTGGGTAAACAACATGCTGGAAGAATCCACCCCTCAGAAGATGTGGGGGCTGAGGGGGTGGTCAAAAGGCACGCGGAATTACCCATCACCAGCAATCAAGCGACACACGGGCGACCCAGTGATTGAACACAAGGATAAGTGCGACGTGCTACGTGAGGCGCTCTTCAAACCGCCGCCAGCTCTAGGAAACAACAAAGAACCAGACCTAACGCTACAACAGGGGCATGACCTTGTCCACACGAGGGTGACGTGGGTAGAGGTAAAAGAGGCAATCTACCGACACAGCGTCAGGAAAGCACCTGGGGTGAGCCAACAACCTTTCAACATGGTACGATGGGCATGGGAGTCAGACAAAGACATGATATTTGCACTAATGCATCACTGTGTCGAGGCCGGGTACCATCCAAAACCCTGGCACAAAGCAGTCGCAGTTGCACTACGGAAGCCGAACAAACCAGACTACTCGGAACCCAGGGCATACAGACTCATTCAGCTACTGGAATGCATGGGCAAAGTATTGGAGAGTATTGTAGCAAGAAGGCTGAGCTACATGGTAGGCAAACACGACCTTGTTCCCCCAACACAGTTTGGGGGCCGCCCATGCAGCTCGACATACGACGCATTACTAACACACGTGGAAGATATACAAGTGGCGAGAAACTTTGGCAAAGTAACTTCAGTACTCACATTTGACATTTCAGGGTTCTTCAACAACGTTAATCACGCCAGACTCCTACACGAGATGCGTTGGAAGGGCATACCTTTACCCCTGGTCAAGTGGGCAGCGTCGTTCCTAAGAGACAGACAAGCCGCAGTATGCCTCGACGGGATCAGAAGTGACATGAAACCAGTAAAGAATGGCATACCCCAAGGTTCACCGGTATCCCCAATACTCTCGATCATATATGGGAGCGAAATACTCAAACTGATGGAGGCTTGACAATCTGAAATTGCAGATGCGAGACGACCAATACCTGGGAAAAACAAGCCAACCAACACAACACTATTTATGTACATAGACGACGGAACGCTCAGGGTGGCGTCGCCGTCGCTAGACATGAACGTCAGAATTCCAAGGGAAGAGTTCATATTCGTCAACAATTGGCTAATTAGAGTAGGACTTTCAACGGCCACGGAGAAGACGGACCTCATGCACCACTCATGGAGACAGGACCGAGGCTACTCCCCGGTAGTCAGGCTGCCAACGCCAGATGGGACAGAGACAACAATCAAGGCAGGGGAGACAATGAGAATCCTGGGCCTATATTTAGACAGGAAACTAACCTTCAACCAACACATACAAAAGACGGCACAAAAGGTGAGAAACGCGGCCATGAGAGCGCATATGCTGGCAAACACGGTGCATGGCCTCAGCCAAGATCAGCTGAGAACAATGTATAGAGCGTGTGTCGTACCAATCATGACTTACGCCTGTCCAATTTGGTGGACGGGCAAGAAAATACATGCAGACAAACTAACAATAGTGCAGAACGGAGCACTGAGACACATGGCAGGAGCTTTCAGGACTACGCCAAAGCACTGGAAGTGGACATGTCGATACCGCCAATCCAAATCACACTTGACAACGCAACCGAAGGATATGCGCACAGACTTCACAGACTCAAGTATACTAACCCAGTCATAGAACAACTCCCGGACGACTGGCGCCGAGGAGAAAGAGCGGAGAACCCCCCACCACTACCGTCACAGAGGACGACAGGCAGACGGAGAAGGAGTAAGAGAGAGGGAAAACTCACACAACTTGAAAGACTGGAGAAGAAGACCTACAACCCGAGGGCAGGAGAATTTGTCGACCCGTTCATCACGCCCCCATGGCAAAGAACAGCAGGAACGTACAGGCAGAGGCTGCTAATTACAGGCGCACCCAAATCTGGGAAGAAGGACGAGGAAGCAAGGAAACACAACAAAAAGCTAACCAACATAGAACGAGACGGAATACAAATCGTCATATACTCGGACGGATTGTTACGAGACGACGACGAAAGTCAAGGGAGGCTAGCAGGCTGGGGCATAGTAGGATACCGCTACGGTCGGGAAGTCTTCTCAGACAGAGGTGGCTTAGGGAACGGGGCGGAAATATATGACGCTGAGCTAACAGGCCTGGCAAAGGCCACAAACGCAGCCTCCCGATACGTTGACAGACACAGGCACTGTATTGATATAGCGTATTTCCATCTTCACTCGAAGTATTGTATACAACTCGATACCACATTTAGCTGTGTGTCGATTTTTCCGGTGACGCAACGATCTTCACTTGAATCTGGTTCAAGCGCGTCTTTCAGATTATTAAAATCTGGATTTACGCGCATTTTCCCTAAGAGTGTGATTATGATCGTCCCGGGATAGCCACTTCTTTCGAGACCTCGGATGAAAAGGTCAATTCCTATAATACCTACCAACAGACTTTCTTGGTCTATTACTAGAAAGCTTCTACAACAACATTCATTGTGTACATGGTATGACGTGTATGCTGAATGGCATGACTATTTCTGTCAATCTTCAATTAACACGGACTAGTCAAGCCCAAAATGGTATGTTGCTCAACAACGAATGTGCGGCCCTTGTTTTAGCCGGCTTCCCGTTCAGCTCACAAGTTGGTACATGATTTTTTTTGATTCAACCAGTTTGATAGTGTCAGATGACGATTTCTGGAATTACGTGCGAAAAAAGCACAGGATGTATTCCTATCAAAACATGCAAGCCAAGATTTCATTGAGGTTAATTCTATCTTCGAGGGATTCCCAACATTTCTGAAAAAAAAAGTTCAAAAAGGAAACGTAAGCTGGCTGCACAAAACAAGCACACAAGTTGCTTCTGCGTAATATATCTGATATTTAGCTGGTGAACTTTCGAGCTGTTAACCTCACACGTGTGGGTTTACTCTTAAGCTTTATTCATAAATTCTTGGAACAATACAAAGTGTGAACAAATATATTGTAGGGTAGAAATATCTGTCCCTACTCGACATACATACCGAGTTACTTACGAAGGGCGAAGTATGCACATTCCGAGTCATACCCCCGAGCCGATCTTCTGGTCGTAGAAATTACGTCATACAACTCCACCCTTACTTTACATATTCTCGTAATTGGTTCTTTGGACGTCTCCTGTCTAATTTGTGCATCGTACGGCAACATACCGACTACTGCGCATGTAGTTTTGTAACATGATGACTTCTATGTACTGGTACAAATCGTGCTTCTGCTATTACAATTTTCACGCTAAACACAACATATCTTTGCGCCACGGCGGTTGACCTCAGAATTGACAGAACGAGGACAACACCTTCATCTAACCCGCCAGTCACAAAAGCAAGGCAAGCTTTCTGCAATTATCAGTTATGTAATTTGACGCCTCATTCTGCACCCTTCCCAATAGATTCGACTGATTTCACAGGTCAGAGAATTCAAGATATCTCTGGATCACCGAGACTGAGATAATTGCAGAGGATGACAGTCTTCTAAACTCCACAAACACGAAGGAACTGGGTGACATTACCTTGCAGATATTCCACGCAGAAATCATTACGAGACTTGACGGATACAGGAGGTCAGAAAGCGAAATAAGTTTCACCAACAAGGTCCATGAGCAGACCAAGAAGGCAATCACTCACAAGGTCAAGTGAGTCGTGTCTGCGCACTTGCAATATGTGTTCGAGGCAAGTGCCTTGAGTGTTGTTAATCCTTGATTCAGCATTGGCCCAGAAATTGAGAATCCTGTTGAAAATATCTTTCAAGTACGGTTCATTTCGTCCATGTGCAGGCTCATCTTTAGATACCGTTCGATTGGTAAGGACGGGCTCCAAGCTTGGTACCCCATCAATAACAGAACCTTTTGAATCTTCAGAAGTTCTTCGAGCTGACGGTATTGTGCCCCTCGCCCCAGCAGCCGCCTCCCTAGCCGAGGTTAAACGAAAAGCACTTGGCGACGATGGCGACGAAATCGAGGATTCGAAGAAGGCTATGAGAGCCATACCAAAGAAGGCCAAGGCTGAGCATCACGCTTACCGCGAAGTGATAGAATTGACGTTATGAAGTATACCGAGGAGTCATTTTTGTATTGACTATGCGCACTTGATATTTTCGTAATTTTTGGTTGGGAATTTCTGTCGTTGACTTTGTGATATTTTATGTACATAGCGATGGACGCAAATGACTTGGGTTTTATCGGAGGCGATGACGCACCTTGACTTAAAAACCTGGATCTGAGAGAGAAGTTAGTATGAAAGATTACGTAAATTGACATATTTACTGTATTCAGAAACCAAAGCTTGTTGAACTTATATATGTGACATAGCGTAATAAGTTCAACACTCGAGAGGAAAACATCGAGCCATGCCAGTTTTCCTCTCTAGTCACGTGTGGTTACGCATATACTGTCGCGTCACGCTTCTTACATACATAAGTACTCAGTTGTTCTTCCATTTGTGGTCGACGCTGAGACCGTGTTGTTTTTGTTGTTTCTTACCTTACAATATTGATCTTTTACCACTAGGTACGCGCAATATACAGTTGTTCCTCCATTTGTGGTCGACGCTGAGACTTATTGATCCTTTCCCTAGTCCCCACTAGCGGACCCTAGTATTAAAGCTTCCTTCCGCGGACTATCACAACAATCTTTAGCGTGTAAAAACTTTCGGACGAGTCTATCTTCACGTGACGTGTAGACCAAAGATTGAATATTGAACCATAACTTTGGAACCTAGGCTATGCTACGGTGGTGAGCTCCTTTACCTCGTGTCCCACTCATTATGCTCAGTTGCTCTAACATACAAAGCAAAAATTGAAAATGAAATTCTTGAACTTTGAAGCCCACATTGTTGTTGATGGCGAAGATTTGCCGGAGTATAGTGTTGAATACGATGAGAGGACGAAGACTGCAGTATGTTGGGTTCCTTCCCGGGCAGGAAAAGTCAGGCTTTCATCGAATTATGATCATTTCGTGCTTTAATGAAACTTTGCAGCCCTTTTCAATTACCGGAAAGCCTCTAGTCGAATCCGAGATTGATATGACTGCTGATATCTATGCTGATGGACATTTTGCTGATGGATGCGTGTTTAAAAAGGGAAAGTCGTGGGCTTCAAAGACATGGTCTGGTGCCTTAACTTCAGCCACGACAACAAGATCCTTGATGTTTGCACACATCGAGCTTACAGGTGAATTTGACATCCTCGATCTATCTATTCTTCGCCTATGGCTCAACACTCCAGATGATGACACTACTCTCAATTCCGCAAATCCACAAGAGTTAGGTGAAATTACTGTGGCAGTTTCCCGTATCACAATATTATCGAACAATGCGCCATTCACAAGGAGAACCATTTCTAGCATTACTAATAATCATATCCATGAACGTTATAAGAAGGCCATGGCACACAGAATCAGGTCAGCCATATTCGTGTCTCTATCTTGCTATTTCTTTTCTCATTGATTGGCAAACTTCTGACTGAAAACAGCCTTGGTGCAGAGGTCACACAGTCTGCCCAAACTTTCCTTTCAGTGAAGCGTCTTGAAAGATTATGCACCCTTACCTTTAAATATCGTTCGATCGGTCAGACCGAAGTCCTCATATTATTCAATAATCAACGGTCTAAATCTTTGCATCTGTAGACATTCTCAGGGCCGACGGCATTGCCCCTCCAACATCTGCCTCTGTAACGGAAGGCAAACGCAAAGCACCAGAAGGCGATGGTAGGGACAATGACGGATACGATGACAATGACGAAGAACAAGACTCTGATAAAGGTGACCAAGAAGAGGAAGAACAGGACAGAGCCCAATTGAAAGCATTACTTGCAAGTCTCCTTCGTTTCGTATCTATCATTCAGTACTTATATCCCCTCGCCACAGGAGAAGATCAATGCTCTTGAAGCCAAAATGGCGAAGAAAACTATGAAGGCCAAGTCAAAAAAGGTCAAGACTGAGCATCGCTCTACGTTTATCCCCGGCGAAGTGATTGACTTGACGCTATGATACGATCGAGAGCAGTATTTTCTTGGACAATTCGTATACCTATCAGTCAAATGGCAATAATCGTAACTCTTTGTTTAGTTCCCTTAGAAACCTCCTCTAATGTATAGGACCCAGAGGACAGATAATAGTAATTAGCTATGGATCAATTAATAACCAGAAGCGAAGACGTACGTCAAAAAGCCTGTACTACAGTACAAGGGTGACTGAATTGACGCAGAACCAACGGCGATTTCTGCACCCGAGAGGCTAAATAATAGCACCATCTTCTGACAGAGTATCTCTCGTTCTCTGACTTGCTTAAGCAATAAGTATGACTTGAATACTAAACTGTCGGAATACTTGACATCAGGTTTCATATATTTCGCCAGACTCGACAATGAAATAAGTATTTACAAATGACCGATCACCCAAAGAGCTCCTTGCAACACAAGATATAGGAAAGGGTAAAGGATCATGGGTCCGCACAAGCCATCCCGCATTCCTGTAAGTACTTCATCGACCTTCACATCAATGACCACGGAAGCTCCCACTCCTCCAGCGATTGCGCTATAGAACAGTTCAGCACCGAAATACCGGAGCCAGTCATGATTATGGTGAATATCGACCTCGACATCAGAACTAGTGAGAGTATCGTTCCATCCAAGAAGAAACAAGTATGGTGTGGTGAAGATTGCACCACCTACGAAGCCGACAGTGACATGTCGTAAGAATGAATTTGCGGTAGCATCGGAATTGTGACGGATGCAATGCCCAATGGCATGATAGATTGCGTACTTCACCGATGTGAGCAACGTTTCGACGATGACAAAGGAATCTGTGCGAGGAAATGACATGCTAGGTGAATTGTGAAAGTGACAGTCTGTGCGGCTTTAGCACAACGCTCAATTAGTGTGATAGTACCTATACAAAGAGACACCCACCTTTAATCAAGCTTTCTAGTGGTGAAAAGTTGACTTGACTGGTGCGCAAGAGGTTAGTCAACGATGTGAAGGACAAAATATCCTTCCGTTGGTATCCCAGAGGGACGAACCCCTTCGTCAGGTTGCAGAGGAGCCGTGAAAATTAACCATGAGAAGTGAGAAAAAAAGGTGATGATCGGAGCGGCCAATGAAGAACAACGACTCAGAGCGGAAATGGAGTGCGGGACTTTGACATGACAATACAAGCGGCATACTCAGGTACAGTTTGATACACAGCCCTAGCTTTAGATTCTTCACCTATGCTCACCAAATCATTAAGGTCACCTTTGGGGTGGAGTGCTCTGCTTCGGCATACTACCTGTAGTCATTCATCTTGTCAAAAAGTACATTCCACAGCAGCATATTCGGCAGACGTGAGAGGATTGGTTGACTGTAAATAGTTGAGCCAGAAAACAAAACTATGTGGTGAAGTTGCAAGGGAAGTTGTGGCCAAAGAAAAACTCGGCACTCGCCGTGAAAGTAGCGACTACAAAGAGAATAATTATTTGACTCTAGAAGCAAACCTTTCAGCACTTGCATGCCATAAAATATGATGACTGCAACCCTGAGCTGTCCAGATGCCGTAGACATGCAGTTCAAAGTATCAGCTTCTTTCATGTGGCCCGACCAATTTTCCCCTTCCGATCGCTCCACTGATCTGGAGATAGATATACCCAAAGGATTGGGTCTGTTCAAAGACAAGAGGGTGTTATACATAAATAGAGGTCATCACTTGAAGACCGGTGAATACTTATACGAATTTAGTAAACTTTCTCTCGGACAATGCCGCCAATCTAACCATGGAAAGAGACAATTTGTGTGTCCGCCTCTTCAAATGCATACTGTCAGTAAGCCTTGCTCGTTGCGGTAGAGTCGTAAAGCGTGCAGATGGAAAACAAGGAAGTCTGTGCGTGGAACGGAAGGCAGGAGATGAAAAATCAGTTTATTCGAAGGAACAAGAGAAATGACTAATGAAATGCAGGCAAAGTAACACGAGAAAAATAGAGACGATAAGTCATGGTACGAAGAAAAGCTAGAGTTGAAAGGGGAAAGATATTGTATACTGAGAATAATAGGAAATGTTGAAGGAAAGACAGGAGTACAATTGGGAGGAATTAGGCAGAGAGAACGATGAAGTAAATGTTGGGACCACCAATGAGCGACACGTAAGACAGACAGGAATCGGGGAAGACCTCATTGCACCGTCGAGAAAATGACAAAATAAGATTTGATAAAGGCTGGAATCTTGAAACCGACCAACAGAGTGAACCTAAATCTTGAGGCTTTTTGGTCACGGACGCCGACCTGAAGATACCGAAGGTAGAGAGTATAAGGAGTTGTAAAATACGAACAATAACAGTTTTTTTTATTCCCCATCTCTGCTTTCATTCAGAGTACAATCGACGCGTTTCTTCTACGGTGCGTTCTCGTCTTCAGTCTGTTGACTTGTATTCCGGTTGTTTGATTATCTCATGGGTCTGGTTGTCACGTAGTCTCACTATAGTCTTGCTGTTCCTTGGATGACCGGACAGCCCATCACTGCTTCAATAGGATCAATACTTCACATGCACTTTGTCTGGCCGCATTCTTTTGCTTCAACTCACCAACTACTGGTAGGGACTTGACTCTCACTCAAGTGTTCTGCGCTTCCGCGGGGACGTGCACATTGCAAATTTTACCTTGCGCCACACCTACTCTCCACGGGATCACGTCGGCCATCTGTGAATATTTCCCTCGTAGGTCTATCTCTACGACATCAAGATGATCTTTTGAGCGTTAATCATGGATTTCTGAGAGCCAACGTCCGCGAGGGCTGGCTAGATTATGAGAGATCAGGGAATGACATGTGATCAAGGTCAATAAGAATTGCCAGTGATTCCGTCGTTTAAAGAAAGAGACGTACTCTTCTTGAAATGTATTGCAGTAGCCACGCACCACATTCACTCTGGGGCCAGAACTTGTTATGGTAAGAGAGACCTATCATCTGTTCCTTGGCCACCCTTCCACTGTATAAAGACACCTTGCTTTGTTGAAAAACTTTTTCCATCAGAAGTTGGTACATTGGACATGGCATAACATGTTTCTTTTTTCGTATTTACCAAAGAACCACTAATGAGTGCCAGCAGTGATTATCGCAATTTATGGTTAGCTATAGGGCTTGGAGCTTCATCATATGTCAAAATTCGAGAGTCAAGGAAACGCCATGGCTCGATTCTTCGGCCTCGGCACAGGGGAGACGGAGTCAATGATGATTCGGTTTGTTCAAAGTGTTGGCACGTGACATTCCTTGGCCAATCAGATACAGTGCCACGCTTTCCTAATGACGCGAACAATGTTGAGTTATGGACATTTCTGGCCAACGTCCCTTCCATTTCACATTGGCCACAGAAGATGTGGCTTGTATCAGAGGCTGGCCAGCAGCTTTGCCTGTATAAATGACGCTTTCTGCGGCTAAACGCGAAGATAATCTACTTCACTTCTGAACTGCCCTTCATGAATCCTCGCCTCTCACTTGGAATCAACACTCAACTGCTTGACACTTGCATGTCACCCGTGCAGACGATTAATTTTCGGACAGGCCCAAGACGGAAACCTTACGATGCAAGAAAGCGTCAGGCTACCTATTTCCCTTCATGGGCTAGCTTCGATGCAGAATGGAATGTCGCCGATGACGAAAGCACATGGGAATTCTTTGCTCCGGTGTCGTCAATTGCGCGTAATTCAAGCACGGACTCTTGTAGCTCGGCGTCGACTACTACCGTTGCTCAGGAAATTGCCGCTCGATATCGCGCGGGGATGCCCCTGGAGACAGTTCTTTCAGACTACAGTTCGATACCTATCTCATCTCAAACGTTAGATGGTACTCCTCCGAGAACGGTCCTCAGCGAGTGCCTCATCACTTCCGAGCCAGAAGTATCTCCTCCAATTCCAGAGAAAGATCATCTAGTTACGGCACAATGTAAATCATTCTGTAATCAAGAGCTTTGGGATTCGGTAAGTAGCCGGATTCTCGAGAATGTTTTGACACCGCATATCTGACTCTATTTTAGCTTCAAGAGGCTTTGGACACCATGAAAAAAGATGGGAGAAATGGAAGCGAAGGGCTTGTGTGCCATCGCCCTGGTTGTCGCGATGTAGTCCGCAATATTGAAGCTTTCATGTATCATATTCATATACACAACATACATGATGAGTAGGTCTTTTTTTCTTATTGACGATACAGCCTCTCACACTATTCTTATCAGAATACTCAGATGCACTTCTTGCAACAAACAATTCGGTCACGGCATTCAGTTGAGTTTTCATAACTGCCGTTCTGAAGAATCGTGGCTTCACTCCCCTTTGTCCGGTCCTTTGAAAGGTGTGTGTACTTGTCATATCTCGAAAGCGAAAGGTCAAAGAATCATCTTTTCAGGGTGCTTCTTTCATGTTTTTAGCAGAATAGCGAGCTGCTTCAATTGATCGCTGTCACCAGTCTTCTGCCATGGACCTACCCATTACAAATAGTAATCTAGATTAATTTAATAGTGTACGGCATATGCTTCCCTCAAACCTTTACCCGGGCCTTATCCAAGGATTCCTCTCGACATCCACGTCCACAAAAGTAATCCGTCTCAGATTGCGGCATCTTAAGGCACTTGATACACGGAGGAACGAGCCCTCTTATCACCGCTTCCCTGCCACGTAAGACATTGATTAGTATTATTTCCTAAAACAAAGAGGAATCGCCCAACTGGCGGTGCTGTTGCGAACAGTAATCGCTCTTCACCGTGCCGTCATAATATATAGGCTGTTCACAGTCTGGAATGCGACACTTGACAGCGAGATCAGCCGAAATGCTCTCAGTGAGATTATAGTTCGATTTCTTGAAGCTATTCTGTTCCGTAAGTGGGCGATTTTGTTCGGGAGCGTTCAAAACCGTGATATGCGTATTTTGTACTGGAACGTGGGCATTGTGAGCAGGAGCGTGGGCGTTGTGAGCAGGAGCGTGGACGTTGTGAGCAGGAGCCTGATAAATTCGACTCAGAGGTTGTGTGGACTGAGTAAGGTGTGGAGAAGGTTGGATAGGAGACTGGGTGACGTGACTGAGAGGCAGGACGTTGTGTTCGAAACGCGCAGATGTGCGAGCGGGAGA
>QLOM01002499.1:2307-17386 GCA_003313785.1 Termitomyces sp. MG148 | reverse complement strand
GAGATCTCCGGGACCCCCCGGACTTCCTTTTCCGGCCATTTCCTTTTCAGGCCATCCCAGAGGTCTCTGGGATGCTCCCTTGCAGTCGTTGGACTTCTTCGAGATGTTGTACAGTCGTTCTCACGCCCCTGCCCCCGCACTGATGCGCCACGCCGTGGCAGAGGAACCCTTAGACTTGTTCTCTTTGGATTTCCCTCTGCCAGGTGATTAGTTACTTCCCTGTAATATGTACTGTCTCTAATACACTTTGGATTTCCCTCTGCCAGTTGTGTGACTTAGCCGCAACCTCTGGAGGTCGCCCTTATAGTACCGTCTTCTGTCACCCTGTAATATACACAGGCTTTGCATGCCAGCCACGTGAATCTCCAGTTATGCATCCATTTGTCCAAGGTTTTATTCCAAATTCGTCTGGCTTGTTTCATGCTGTATAGACCTTTTACTAGTTTGCAAACCCACATTTCTTTTTCTTTCTCCTCAAACCCCTTCAGCTGTTCCATGTACATTCTCTTGTCCTTAGGTAAGACTCCATTGAGGAATGTGGTCTTAATGTCAATCTGACTAGCTTCCCATCCCAAAGATGCCGTTATGTGCAGCATTATTCTCCAGAATTCCGCACGTGCTGTTGGTGAGGTTGTACATGTGTAGTTTTTGCCATATACTTGATTGAAACCTTGTACTACATGTTGTGTCTTGAACCTCATGATTTTTCCTCTCTCATTACGCTTTATTGTGAATATTGGCCATCCCTTCAGAATTTGGTGTCCAGATGGTACGTCCTCCTGTGGAACTAAGGTCTACACCCCCATCTCCCTAAGCAAATCCAGCTCTTCCTTATAAGATTTGGTCCATCTCTCTTTGTCTGCACAGTCCTGTGCCTCCTCCCAGGTCCTTGGCGCATCAAGATCTGCTCCAGGTGAGATATATTGTGTGGTTCCTCCTGCGTTTATTGCTGACAGTATTTGTTTGATGTCATGTTCACGTTCATCTTCCTCCACCTGTGGATTCTGCCGTTGCTTGTTCTCAGCCATCCTTCGATCTGCTCTACTTTGCCTAACGTGTTTGGCTGCCTTCTTGGACTCTCTTACTGCTCTATCTATACAAGATTCACAGGTTTGCCCCACGTCGACCTTCTCAGTGGGCGTAATTGTTCTCGTTGATTGTCGTAGTTGTAGTTGAGCTGCTGGTTCTTCTTCTTGTTGACGTTTGCCTACTGGATCCTCATGCGCTGCAGGGGGGTTCTCCCTTAGTGGATCGAGGATGGAACCAGGTATCTTTGGTATCTCATCATCGATATCTGTGGATGGAGGTTGTATTGAGGCCTTTGTCGCATCCTCAGCAACCAAAGGCATGTTAAGGAAATCTGTATTTGCACTATTTGTCAGGGGACTTCCTTTATTGGCCACCCCGGAGTTCTCTGGCGGTCCCCGGAGATCTCTGGGGCAACCTGCCCTTTGTCGGACTTCTCTGGAATGCTCTCATGCCATCAGAGAAGTACTGTACAGCCATTCTCATGCCTCTGCCCCTGTACTGATGTGCCATGCCATGGCAGAGGAATCCTTAGACTTGTTCTCTTCGGATTTCCCTCTGCTAAGTGATTAGTTATTTCCCTGTTGTATTTACTGCCTCTAATAAACTTTGGATTTCTCTCTGCTAGTTGTGTGACTTAGCCGCAACTCCCGAAGGTCGCCCTCACAGCAGAACAAGTCTCCTAATCCCGGTCTGGTAGCCTCCTGTAGCTGCCAAATATCTTCCGGCTCCTATACATTGCTCCCCCACCAGTTTTAAGCACTGCCTTGTCTATGTCTCAGCTTGCTGCTTCAGAAGCGCTCCTGGACGCCAGCGAAGAAGCCTGGACCCACCTGCTCCACCTAGAAACACAGGTGCAACTCACCCAAGCCTCCCTCACCCAACACACCGCTGAACTCACCCATCTCTGTCAAACCACTGACACCATCTCCGACTCTTTCCACACTCTCCTCGAACGCCTTACCCTGGCGGCACCTAATCCCCTGCCGCCTATTCCGCCAGTGCAGCGCCCTTGCGCTGCGCAATCCCCTATTCTGGCATGGGAGCATGCCAATATCCCATGCCTGGCAACCCCTGACGCATACAACGGCGACCGCACATCTGGGGAATGCTTCTTCTAATTGTGCGCTACCTATCTTCAGCTCTGTGGCAATGATTTTGTATCCGACAAGCTGAAGATTGCGTGGGTCTTGTCCTACATGAAATTGGGATGAGTGGCCACCTACGCGCTGAGGATTTTCCAACGCCCTGGCACTGTTGCTAGTTTTGCAGACTGGGCTGAGTTCGAACAGGAGTTCTGAGACGAGTTCTTTCCCCAGAACCCTGCCAAAACTGCCGTGCTGATCCTAAGAGACAGAGATCAGTATGGCCAAGGAAAACAACGGCCTGCAACTCTGCCTCACCTTCTGGAAAGGGCTCCATCTGACCCTGATGGAGCGCATTGACAACCTTGCAGAGGGACAACCGACCAACGACCAGGTTTTAGTGTGGTACTGGGTGGCCTGGGAGCAATGGCAGCTCCTGGAGCTCAAGCGGGACCTCCACAAGCCTGCGCACCCCATAGAGGCTATGCGACCGCTCACCACGCTCCCCCGCAGGTTCCCGGCCTTGGCGCCGCCCATGGCAACGGTTGCACCACCAGCGCTTCCAGCGCTACTTCCTGGCACTCCAATGGACATGAACATCTCCCAATAGCGTGCCCCGCTCCCCTTTTCATGCCAACGCTGTGGTGTGCAGAGCCACTTTGTGCATCATTGCCTCAGGGGTCTTGAAGTGCGCTACCTCTCCCCAGAGGAGCAAAAAAAGCTACTCATGCAGCTCCTGGCGGCCCGGGATGCAGCTGGTACGTCCTCTCCGGACATCCCCATCCTGAAGGAGGCGCAGAAGGACTCCCCTATTTCAGGGGGTCAGGAGGAACAGAAGGAGGGTTTTTAGGGGCGCGGCAGGTGACCAGTATGCCCCCGCCACTTAGTGCTAACAGGTTCACATGTTTGTTGGTAGAAGAAGTCAATACAGTCTCTGCCGACAGCTCCCCAACCGTAAGCACCACCCCTGTTGTACTCAACAAACCCCCTCAGCCCTCTCCAATGCCTACCCGAATACGCCTCCCTGCCTGGGAGCGCCACCTCCCCCGGCACTACATAGTTGCCTCTACTCCATTGCCTAATTTGCTCTGGATGACAGTGGAAATTGAGACAACTGACACACAACAGACCCAGAGCGTGTTGGCCCTCCTGGACTCCGGAGCCACAGGGCTCTTTGTGGACACCAGCTACGTAGAACGGCATCAGCTCACCACTTGGCCTCTGCTCGCCCTGATCTCGGTATACAATGTCAACGGTATCCGCAACAAAGCAGGGTCCATCCAGTCTGTGGTGGACCTTATTCTCCGCTACCAGTCCCATGCGAAGCGCACCACCTTTGTTGTTACTAGCCTTGGTAAGCAGGACATGATCCTGGGATTCCTGTGGCTTCAGGAGCACAACCCGGAGATTGACTGGACTACCGGGGAGATGAGCATGAGCTGATGCCCCCGGCGTTGTGTAACCTGCACCAAAGAAGTGAAGAAGGAGCAGCGCACCGCTATGTGGGAACGCGCAGCTATTAGGGCGTGCCATGTAGGGCACCTCTCCTTTGCTGATCTTGACCTGCTGGATCCCCCACCTCTGGCGTTCCCTTGTAGGGAGGCCCTCTACAAGGACAACAGACACAGCGGAGGAAATTCTAGCCAAGAAGAGGGATGCAAAGGGGAGTTCCTACCTGCACAGGACCTGGAGCTTCTGGATGAAGCCATCAAGGTAGGAGACCGCATCTACGCTGCCACGCTGCGACCACCGCCGCTGGCAGAGGAGATCCAGGCCAGTCAGACCACTTTCCAACGGTTGGCCCAGGCCTTCGCAGCCAACGCCCAGCCCCAGACGTTCTGGGATGTGGTTCCCGACCATCTGCACAACTTTGAGGATGTCTTCTCCAAAGCCTCGTTTGACTCCCTCCAGGAGCGCAAGCAGTGGAACCACGCCATTGAGCTCTTACCAGACTCAAAGCCAGCCAACTGCAAGGTTTATCTGCTTGCACCCAAGGAGCAGGATGAGCTTGACACGTTTCTCCAGGAGAACCTGGAGTTGGGACGAATCCGCCCCTCGAAGTCCTCGATGGCCTCTCTGGTGTTTTTTATCAAGAAGAAGGATGGCTCCCTCTGGTTGGTCCAAGAATATTGCGTGCTCAACGCAATGACCATCAAGAACTGCTACCCACTCCCCCTCATCTCCAAGCTGATCAACAACCTCTGGGATGCGTGCTACTTCACAAAGTTGGATGTCCAATGGGGAACAATGTGCACATCCAGGAGGGAGATAAGTGGAAGGCAGCATTTCAGACCAACCATGGACTGTTTGAACCCCTGGTGATGTTCTTCAGACTTACCAACAGCCCCACCACCTTTCAGACCATGATGAACAACATCTTCCGGAACCTAATTGCAGACGGAGTAGTCTGTGTGTATCTCAACGACATCTTCATCTATACCAAGATGCTAAAAGAGCATCGTTGGATCACGTGGATCGTCCTGGATTGTCTCCGCCAGCGCCAGCTGTACCTCAAGCTGGAGAAGTGTGAGTTCGAGCAGACCTGTATTGAATACCTCAGACTCATCATCTCTCATGGTATGGCGGAGATGGACCCGGTGAAAGTGGCCGGCGTCATGCAGTGGCCAGAGCCCTGGAGCAGGAAGGAAGTGCAAGCCTTCCTAGGGTTCACCAACTTCTACTGGCGCTTCATCTAGGACTTCTCCCACTACGCACGCCCCCTCTTTGAGCTCACCAGGAAGGATGTTGCCTAGACCTGGGGCAACGCGGAGCAGCAGGCTTTCAATGCCCTCAAGTCTGCCATCACGTCCAGGCCCATTCTGCTCTTCTTGAACGACAACCGACCCTTTCATGTCGAGGCTGACAGTTCCGACTTTGCAACCGGTGCAGTCCTCTCCCAGCAGTCCCCTCCCAGCAGTCTCTGGAGGATGGTAAATGGCACTCCGTTGCTTTTTACTCCAAGAGCCTCAATGCTGTGGAACAAAATTACAAGATCCACGACAAGGAGATGCTTGCGATCATCCGGTTGCTAGAGGAGTGGCGCCACTTCCTCAAGGGGGCCCGCCACAAGTTTGAAGTCTGGACAGACCACAAGAACCTGGAACACTTCTGGACGGTCAAAAAACTGAACCATCGCCAGGCCCGGTGGTCCCTGTACCTCGCCAACTTTGACTTCACGCTGCACCACAAGCCAGGCCATAGCATGGGGAAGCCCGACGCCCTCTCCCGGCATGCTGACCATGGCTCCGGTGTGGGGGACAATGATAACATCACTCTTCTCCGCCCGGAGTTGTTCGCCGTCCACGCTTTGGAAGGAGTAGCCATACAGGGGGATGAGATCAACATTCTCTGGGACATATGTCGAGGAAACCAGGAAGGTCTGCAGGAAGACTTGGTTGCCAGAGCTGCGCTAGTGCTATGTTTGAGACGCCCCTCTGGTACAAAGTTGGTACGCACAGACAAGTGGGGCCTGCAGGACAGCCTCCTCACCTTCCGTGGGCAGATATACGTGCCCAACGACCTGGACCTTTGCCAGCGCATTGTCAAGCAGCACCACAACTCCCGTGTTGTGGGACACCCCGGTAGGTGGAAAACATTGGAACTTGTCTCACGGAACTACTGGTGGCCGCAGATGTTCCGCTACATAGGCTCCTACACCAGCACCTGCAACCTCTGCCTCCAGACAAAACCCCACCAGCACCTACCGACGGGTCAACTCCCTATGCCCACAGCGCGCTGAAGCATAGCCTCCGTTGACTTCATTGTGGAGCTCCCGGACATGCATGGATACGATGCAGTCATGATCGTGGTTGACCTGTATGGCAAGCGGGCTCACTTCATTCCAACACACACGACCTGCTCAGCAATGGGTGTGGCCAACCTGTACTGGAAGAACATCTGGAAGCTCCATGGCCTTTCCAATGCCTACGTATCCGACCAGGGCCCCCAGTTTGTGGCAGACTTCACCTGGGAGCTTTATCGCCTCCTGCACGTCAAGTTCCACACTTCCACCGCCTACCACCCGCAGTCCAATGGCCAGACCGAACGCGTCAACCAGGAGCTAGACCAGTACCTCCAGTTATTCTGCAATGAGCAACAAGACAACTGGGACAAGCTTCTTTCAGAGGCCAAGTTCCAGTATAATAACCGTGTCCATGCTTCCACGCAGCATTCTCCATTCTTCCTGGACACCGGCAGGCACCCTCGGATGGGCTTCAAACTGGGTGCACAACAGTCGGAGAACAAGTTTATCAACAAGTTTGTTGACCATATGCGGAAGGCACAGGAGGAGGCAGAGGCTGCCCTGACTAAAGCTAAGGACGACATGGCCCGCTACTATGACCGAGGACGTTTGCCGGCCCCCCAGTACAAGCCTGGAGACCGAGTCTACCTGGACGCCTCCGACATCACAACCACTAGGCCCTCCCAGAAGCTCTCACACCAACAGCTAGGGCTGTATGTGATTGAGCGCCAGGTAGGACCGCTGGCTTACAGGCTCCAGCTGCCCACCAGCATTCGGCGCCTCCACCTGGTCTTCAACGTGGTCAAGCTTTTGCCTGCCCTGGATGATCCTATCCCCAGTCAATGTGCCCCGCCTCCGGTCATTGTGGACGACCGCCTAGAGTACAAAGTAGAGAAGGTCCTCGACAGTCATCTATTCTAGTGCAAGCTACAATACAAGGTCAAGTGGAAGGGCTACGATATCAAAGACAACTCCTGGGAACCCGCCAAAAACGTCCATGTGCCTGCCCTGGTGAAGGACTTCCACTGCAGTTACCCTGAGGCTCCCCACGCAATCCAAGGCATCTACCCCATCTCCCCAGTTGACCACGCAATCCGCAACTTGTTCTACCCGGTGCGTCGAGACGCTGCACTCTAAGGGAGGGGTGATGTCAGAGGACTTCCTTTTTTGGCCACTCCAGAGTTCTCTAGCGGTCCCTGGAGATCTCCAGGGCAACCTGCCCTTCGTTGGACTTCTTCGGGATGCTCCCATGCCATCGGAGAAGTACTATACAGCCGTTCTCATGCCTCCGCCCCCATACTGATGCGCCACGCCGTGGCAGAGGGATCCTTAGACTTGTTCTCTTCGGATTTTCTTCTGCTAGGTGATTAGTTATTTCCCTGTTGTATTTACTGCCTCTAATAAACTTCGGATTTCCCTCTGCTAGTTGTGTGACTTAGCCGCAACTCCCAGAGGTTGCCCTCACACTATTGTCATTTGATGTGGAATCATTCTCGAGTGGGAAAGATGGAGTGTTGTTATGGCTTTCAATGAATTGGATGTGATACATGCTGTAAACCTTCTTTGTTGTACGATTGTAGCATCTGTATGCTTTTGAGTTTGCATTGTAGCCGATTAGCACGCATTCAATCAAACATTCAAATATTTTGGGGTTGTGTCGATTCAAGATTAGAACAAATGCTCTACAGCCAATTTCTCAAATACACAAGTATGATGGTTTCTTCCCATACCATAATTCATCAGGTGTTACGTTGTGAATGGTGGAAGTGTAAGGGCGACCTCTGGAGGCTATGGCTCAGTCACACAGCTGGCAGAGGGAAATCCAAAGTATATTAAAATATATATAGGTAATACAACAATAACTACTCACCTGGCAGAGGGAAATCCAAAGAGAACAAGTCTAGGGATTCCCTATGCCAGGAGTGACGCTTCCAAGGCTCCAGAAGCGTGGGAAGTAACTGTATAGTATGACAAAAGCCACAATAAAATTTATAATTTAAAAAAGAAAAATCTCTGAAAATAATCAAAAACTCGGAAATTGCCATTGCCAGAGGTCATGCACATGTCTCATGTGACTTGCTTAGTAATTTGGAGGCTAGCCTCGAGATGACTAAGCCTCTGGATGCTTACTAAGCCTCTAGAAGCGGTGGCTACACTTGTTTGAATGATAACTAAAGAACTAGAGCACCTCAAGGGCTGAGAATAGTACCAATAAATAGTGTTGAAGAAATAGAAGCAGTAAAGTAAAAGAGTGACAGCAAAAATAGGGAAATAAATAGAGGAAGAATGAAAGAATAAGGAGTGGAAGAAGGGAAAAATGAGGAGTCCCCTGACAGAAAGTCTTTGTCTTGCCATGGAGGTGAGCAGCTGTCAGATAGAATTCATCCCACAAGAAAGGAGGGCATTTTGCTGTAATTCACATTGCACATGCCTTCCCTCCCAGCATACGATGCATTCTCTCCACTCTGCCCATATGTGCTGAAGTATAAGGAGCTCCGACCTCTAAGAGAATCCCTTTTTGTCAGTACCATTCTTTATGATGTTCTCCATTGAGTTCACCATCGTGACCTGTTCTCAATATCTTCAAACGTAACCCCGTCTCATTTTTGCATGCAAGGATCCAAGCCTTGAGTTCACTGAAGCTGTCGTCCTTTGACTTTAGTGGGATTGACCACAGTTTATTCGTGTAATCATCGACAATATTCATGATATAATTATTACCCATGCAGGATGTTATCGCTGCTGGTCCCGTTAAATCTACCCAGACTTTCTCCAGCCTCATTGTAGTCCTATGCCCTTCTCCTTCCTCATGCTCCTTTGGTACCGGTGTCCTGGTCTGTTTTCCAAGGATACATTGGTCACACTTAGGAGGTTTGGAAGGGAATGTAGAGGGCATACCTTCAATCATGCCTGCACGCACCATCTGGAGAATGGATTGGTAGTTTGCGTGTCCCAGATGAAGGTGCCATGATAGGATGTTAGGCGAGTTGTGGACTGCAAGTGCATGGTCGGTCATGGATGTAGAGGCCACGGTTAGAAATGAGGGTTCCAGTGGCCATTGGTCTTCTACTGAGTTTCTTTGTCAAGGAGACTCTGGTATCATCGAACATTGCCGACATCCCGTGGTCATGGGTTATTCAGCTGATTGATAGTAGGCGGATGGTGGACTTTGGTACGTAGAGCGCATTCTCTGGGTCAATATATGTTCCATCCACAACGTATATGTGTATGGTTCCTACACCAATTGCTGCAATAGACATGCCTCCCACTCCTTGTATCTGTCTCGCAGGGATCGAGTCCATCCTAATAAAGTCACTCTGATTTGGGGAGATGTGAGCTGTAGCGCCTGAGTCAAGGTAGAATGGCTCTGATGTCTGGTCTTGACATGATAAGGCTGATTTGTGATTTTCAGCAAGCATGGTAATGGTCTTGTGTCTGTCCATACTCTTTCAGATCCTGTCATGGGGTTGGATGCATGCTCCTCCTCAAGGGCAATCCATGTGTCAAATTCTAAGACCTCCACATCAGCAAGGAACCCAGCGGCAGGTAAAGCATCAGAACTGAGGCCAGCGAATCTTCTGGGTATCGGTTGTCTTAAGTGCCTGCGTGGCCAGGTATGCCACTATGGTTGCTGAGTTGCCCTCCAAAGTAAACGCGCTACCGCCTGTAATCTTCAAGGTTGCCTTGTCCTTCTTCTCCCTCTCCTTCCACTTGTTATTGTAGAATGCTAGGTGTGCTTTCTTCGACTCCTTGACTGACTTTCCTGCCATCCCACCACCCTCCAGAATGCACTATGGAGCAGTATGGCCAGTGTAGACATGAGCAGGGCGCTGGCAAGCTTTGCATGCCGTGCAGGTGATGTCTTTTGATCAGGAGTTCTTAATAGGAACGGCGGCAAGTGCAGAGTCTGTGGGTATGGGAGATGGTCTGTCCGCCTCGAGAAGTGTCTGCTCCCCCTCCAAGAAAAGCCTAATTTCAGCCGGACCATACTTTGAGACATTGCTGGCTTGTCCTAGGTCATGAGAGATGATGGATTGTATGTGCGTGAAAGATTTATCAGATAGTGCAGATAGCACAGCTATAGATTTCTGCAGGTTCTTTGTCACCTCCCTTGCATTGAACGCACAGTCAATTTTCTCAAAGATCATATTGACCGTCTTTGTCAGCAGCTCAGAGAGGCTACACTTTGCCGTAAGAGCTTCCTGTAGCAGTCAAACCTGTTTGACAAAGACCACTCCACCATGGTGTTCCTACAAGTAAGTCTATAAGACCTTAGGATCCTCCTCTTCAGCGCACAGTTTCTGTTCAGACGATGATAATGCGCGTTTCAGGAATGAGCATGCAAGATGGTGATTCAAAGTCCAAGAGCGGTAGGCCCGTGGCTTGTATGTGGCATGGGGCGATGGTATGGGGTCAAAAACATAATCCCACAGCTGTACCATTGACAGTTCAATTTTCATCATATAGGCCCACTCTGCATATTTGCCATCGTCCTTGTCGAGTACATGGCCAGTCCATGAGAATGTTATCTTGCCAACAGGGAGGACCGTTGGATTGGCAGAGTTGTTGATGGTTCGCATCTCAGTGATCCGTGCAGCAGAAGGGGTTTCAGGGGAATTCGGAGCATCTTTGCTTATTGGTGCCATAGTAAACAGAAACTTGTTAGGTTAAAGCAATGGACAGTTGGTCCAGTAGTCAATGAGCACAGCAGTGGCTTGCAAGTTAGGTAAAATCACAGTGTCACTCCTAAAGGGCAGCGCAGCACAAGCCCATAACCTGTTAGAAGTGAATACCCAAGAAACATGGAGGTTATTCCTCAGTCTCCATACACAGTGACTCTATATTCGCATACCTAAGAAACATGGAGGTTATTCTACGGTATGCATAAGTATATTTGTCCATAGTCTTGTAAGTAAACCATGCACTCACCCTCAGTTTCTGTACACAGTGACTGAGGGTGATTGTTGCTTCTGTCTGCATAATATATTTTTCCATATGATCCTGACTGTGGCCCTGACTACATCAGTGCGCACAGTGCTTATGACGCAGGATCTTAATACAATATGCCAATGTAACGGACCTATAGCCATAAAGCTGTGGCTCTATAGCCTCCCTCAAAAAGTAGCTAATAATTATTAGTTTATTAATTTATCTAAACATTATATTACTGTATGGCTGCCTTACAGTAAGGCAGCCAATTTTACTGTCATACTTTGTAGTACTGAAATTGTATACCAATCTGGTTCTCTTGTATAACTGTAAGGCTTAACTAATACTTGACATTGTTTCACTTTTTTTAACCTTTTGGGTTCAATTCTGTTACTACAAGCAACAACTGTGATTCTAGACTGTCAGTCTAGCTTTTTTTTGATTACATTGAACAGTGCATCAACTTCTTTGATGCACGCACCCAAAATATAAAAAAGACATAGCACAATTTGATTGGATGAGTACCAATCAACCAACTGAACCAACCTGTGATGATGAGACCATTGACTAGTCACTAGCATACCTAGTGGCATCAGTTGACCCAGGTCAGCCCAGGTCAGAGTTGTCACGACCCACCCCCGGGCCTGAGCCCCGGGCCTGGGACCACACCACACACCCCGGCAAACACCCCCCGCACGACCTCGACTCGGGACGAACTCCACGAACACCCAATACGGCCATCACGTCATAACCCGGTCGACCCTGACGTTCCCCTGGGCACCCCACGGACACTACCGACGACCCTCGGGGATTCCCGGCGCGACAGCACGGTGACCCACACAACACCCAGCGCATCACGCATCATTCGACGCATCATGCATGATCGCTTCATGCCACGCATCACGCTGCGCATCATGCATCGCCCTGCGCATCAATCCACGCATCATGCATCGCCCCACGCATCAACCCACGCATCATGCATCGCCCCGCGCATCAACCCACGCATCATGCTTCGTCCCGCATCAACTCCCGCATCATGCCTCAGTGCATCCTCTCGTCGCGCCACGTCCTCCTTCGTGCGGCGCCACTGCGACTCCCAAAGCAACGGCGCCACTCCCATCCGACACCCGCGGCTTTCCTTTGTCCTCCCAGGTGCTCCGGGACACCACCAGAGCCCCGGAGCAGCCCCCAGACCCAGGACCGGGACCCCGGACCTGCCTCATCGTGTAGTCAGTATATAAGCCCCCCCGTAGCACTAAGTACGGTAGTCTTGATATTGCCCATACTCTCCGGTTTTCCTCTCATATCGCTCTGGCCTCGTAACTTTGCCTCGTACTCGTCTCCTCTCTATCGTCTCGTACTCGTCTCCATTTCTATAGTCCGCATCCGTCTCTATTCTCTCGTCTCGTATCTGTCCATTGTCTCTATCTACTCTCTTAATTCCATCTCCTTTACTCATTCGTCTCGTCCCTCCTTCCTCGTCTCTGCCTCAAGTTTCTCCTTTCCTTCTCTTCCCGTATTCCGGTCTCTTATCTTCTCCGGTCCGCATTTTCCGCTCTTCTAAGCTCGGTCCCGCACCTGTCAAACTCTAAGTTGTCTATTCGCCTATCAGCCCCTTGATTTCCCCGGATAGTTCGCTGCCGGCATGCCACTCATCGCGCCGTCTAAACCAAACTTCCCCCAGTAGAACCTTCCTGTCCGGCGCTCGCCCCTTGCTCGCGCCAACCCCGGGACACTTCGTCTGATCTCCCCACGCCCCCGGCGCACGTCACCTCCTCCCGGCGCCTACCTCCGGTCCTCTCTGAGTCCCGGCGTGTCCGTAGCTGTCCGAGTCCGCTTGGTAAGGCCTCGCCCAGAATTGCTGAGCCCCCGGGTCAGCGGAACCTGACAAGAGTCTACTGAGGCTAGGATGGAGGAACCCTTCCAGCAGCTTCATAAAATGCCAGGAGAAGTTCTGTGGAGTGAAGTGCAACCAACAGCTGTGCCCAGCAGTGCAGCAAGACCAGGAGTAGTCTGGGAAGCCCCAGAACAGAACACCAGGAGAGATAATGCTCCTTACATGCAGCCAGGAAGGCCAGGGAGAATGCTTTGGGCCCAGAGTATTGTTCAAGGCCCTCCTGAAGGTTGTAGACCTTCATTGTACTTCCTGAAGAAGATGCAGAGATTGGATGTAGGCAGTTGGAGAGGTCCAACTGAGTTCACTCCAATGACACAGCAACAACAAGAGGATGTAGTGCCTCAGAGATTTACTATCCCTGAGCAAAGGACCCTGGCAGTGCACTGAGAAGATGAGACTTCCAATGACAAAGAAGGTGGACAAGTTGAGTCCACCTTGCAGGTTCAGTGTGGAATGCTGTGGAAGAGGTATTTCAGCATAACAAAGAATACCATGCATGTTCAATTAGGACTGTATGTACTAAAGCACATACATTTAATACAAGCCTGACTGTTTTAATAAACTTTGGATTTTCCTCTGCCAGTTGTATGACTCAGCCACAACCTTCAGAGGTTGCCTTTAAACCTAGAACAATAGAGGTTGACTTGTGGAGTTGCATAACAAGGAAGTCAATGGGAAACTTCAGGTTATTGCTGTCGGTAAAGGTGTTGGAGTGGGTTTTGGTGATGGAACCTGAAGGTCCTGGATGACTGTCAAATAGTTGGAGTTTGAGAGGGTGATCAAGGTTCTGGTGGAGGAGTGCAAGGCAATTACTGATGAATGTTTCAGTGGCTCTGCTATTGATGAGGGCAGAGAGGGGCTCTGAGGCATCTCCAAGTCATACATTAATGATGAAGGACCTAACAGAGTGAGAGGCAAGTTGTTCTGGTGTTGGGGTTTTTGCTCCAGGAGTGGTTGGGGCCTTCAGGAAGTGGGGGGTTATAAGGATATTGAAAGATATGAGGGCTTTCAAGGGAGTGCTTTCGCAATCAAGGTGTAGGGTGAGGTCCTGCCAGTTGATCTGGGGATTTGTACTGCAAAGCCATGGGAGTCCCAGGATCAGTGGTGCAGATGCATGTAGTTTGGTGACCAAGAGCCTCAGAGTTCTTGCCACTGGCCATTAGCAAACGTGATGGGGAGTTGAACGAAGTGAGTAATGTCACCAGCAAGTCCATCAAAGAGAGTGGAGTTCCAATCCAATGGTCAGCTGACATTACAGAATGAGCTCATATTACTGAAATCAAAGAGCCTTCTTGTTCTACCAATAATCAGCAATACAAATATCAAATTTGCCATCACTTAGACAGAGCAGAAAAGTGCCAAAGATTTGATATAGCAATAGCACTACAAGGGGCAGGACTTGATCTCAAAGGTGGAATGACTTCTCAAGAGATGCATGATGATATAGGTGATTTTCAAGATGGCAACAAGGCAGATAATAAGTGTCCACCTGCACTTTTTTTAACCCATACACCTCCTCACAACGTATCATGGAGACTACACTTACTGAAGCCAAGGCTTGTTTTCCAAAGCTCCCCTTCCATTTTGTACCTTTGTTGCTGGAAACACAGCCTTACATCTCAATCGTGATCCCACCTTCAAATCTATGTCTCTTCAAGATGCTGCTCTAAAGTTCAACCTTCCAGATCTCTCTAAAGCCTTATGCTATTATCTCAAGCAGGCTGAAGAGTTTGATGGTCCATTTATGTCAAAAGGATACCATTTAGCTAATGGAAGCAGTAACAATATGCCAGTAAACTTTATCCAGGTCTGGACTAAGGTCCAGTGTTAAGATCTTGTGCGTCATAAGCACCGTGTGCATTGTAGTTTCTGTCAGGGTCACACTCAGGGCCGCATAGAAAATATTATGTGGACGGGAACAATAAACACCCTCAGTCGTTGTGCAGAGACTGAGGGTGAGTGCATAGTTACTTACAAGATTATGGATGGATTTACTTATGTGTACCACAGTGTAACTTAGGTATGCAAATACAGTCGTTATATGGAGACTGGGGATTGACCTCAGTGTAACTTAGTGTGCACTTCTAACATCCAGGTCCAGAACCACACTTTCTTTCCTCCTCATGCCATTCTTCCTAGTCAAGTTATCAATGCATCTCCTCCTTCAGAAGCCTGGCCTTTTGGACAATCAGATGTAGTATTGATCAATGTAGATTCCAAGTCAAACTGGCCTTTTAATGGCTTTCAAGGCATAACTCTTCAATATATTTTTATATGCTTTACTGAGATATATTTATAAGGTCACACAGCTACTCAAGTTCAAGTTATTTTCCATGCAGTACCACAGCCAGAACATGGACATATTCCAGGAATTGATTTTTTTTTTTTTTTTTTTTTTTT
>QLOM01002498.1:0-14932 GCA_003313785.1 Termitomyces sp. MG148 | reverse complement strand
ATAGCGGTGTGCCGCTCCTTCTTCACTTCTTCTGCGCAGGTCGCGCAGCGCCGGGGGCACCAGCTCATGCTCACCTCCCCAGTAGCTCAGTCGATTTCCGGGTTGTGCTCCCGGAACCACGGGAATCCCAGGATCATGTCCTGTTTATCGATGCTTGTGACGGCAAAGGTAGTGCGCTCCGCATGGGACTGGTAGCGAAGAACAAGGTCTACCACAGACTTGATGGACCCTGCTTCGTTGTGGGTACCGTTGATGTTGTATACCGGGATCGGGGCAAGCAGGGGTCAAGTGGTGAGCTGATGCTGTTCTACGTAGCTGGTGTCCACGAAGAGCCCGGTGGCTCCGGAGTCTAGGAAGGCTGACACGCTCCGGGTCTGTTGTGTGTCGGTTGTCTCAATTTCCACGTTCATCCGGAGCGAGTTGGGCAACAGAGTGGAGGCAATTACGTAGCGGCGGGGGAGGCGGCGCTTCCAGGCAGGGAGGCGCGTTCGGGCAGGCGTCAGAGAGGGCTGAGGGGGTTTGTTGGGTACGACAGGAGTAGTGCTTACGGTTGGAGAGCTATTGGCAGAGACTGTATTGATTTCTTCTACCGACAAACATGCAAACCTGTTAGCACTAAGCGGCAGCAGCGTACTGGTCACCCGCCACGCCCCTGAAAACCCTCACTCTGCTCCTCCTGGCCTTCCAGAACGTGAGCGTCTTTTGATGTCTCCTCCGGGATGGGGGTATCCGGAGAGGGCACTCCAGCAATGTCCTGGGCCGCCAGGAGCTGCAGGAGTAGCTCCTCTTGCTCCTCTGGGGAGAGGTAGCGCACTTCCAGACCCCTGGGGCAGTGACGCGCGAAATGGCCCTGCACGCCACAGCGTCGGCATGAGAGGGGGAGCGGAGCGCGCTGTCGGGAGGCATCCACATCCATTGGCGCGCCTGGAGGTAGCACCAGAATTGTCGGGGGTGCAACCGTTGCCATGGGTGGTGCCGGGATTGGGAACCTGCGGGGGAGCATCACGGGGGGTCGCGTCAGAGGCGCAGGAAGCGCAGGCTTGCAGAGGTCGCGCTTGAGCTCCATGAGCTGCCATTGCTCCCGGGCCACCCGGTACCATGCCAGGACCTGGTCGTCAGCCGGTCGACCCTCCGCAAGGTTGTTGATGCGCTCCATCAGGGTCGGATGGAGCCCTTCCCGAAAGGTAAGGCAGAGTTGCAGGCCATCGGAGTGCTGGGTAAGGGAGGCTTGGGTGAGTTGCACCTGCGTTTCTAGGTGGAGCAGGCGGGTCCAGGCTTCCTCGCCGGAGGCGGCAGCGTCCGGGAGCGCTTCTGGAGCGGCGGGCTGAGACATAGACAAGGCAGTGCTTAAAACCGGTGGGGGAGCAATGAATAGGAGCCAAGAGGTGTTTGGCGGCTATAGGGGGCTACCAGACCGAGATTAGGAGACTTGTTCTGCTGTAAGGGCGACCTCCGGAGGTTGCGGCTAAGTCACCCAACTGGCAGAGGGAAATCCGAAGTGTATTAGGGACAGTACATATTACAGGGAAATAACTAATCACCTGGCAGAGGGAAATCCGAAGAGAACAAGTCTAAGGATTCCTCTGCCACAGCGTGGCGCATCAGTACGGGGGCGGGGGCATGAGAACAACTGTACAACATCCCAGAGAAGTCTGACGACTGCAAGGGAGCATCCCGGAGACCTCCGGGATGACCAAAAAGGGAAATGGCCGGAAAAGGAAGTCCCCTGACAATTGTTCCATATATGGTAAAGTTCATGTGTAAGACGGTATCGGTGTTGGGGATTTTATAGTGGTCTTTGAATCCTTCTGGGATCTGAAGATAGTTATCTCCTTGTGGCTTTGCATTGAGATATGCACCAACAAAGTCAATTAGTCCGATTTTTAATCCTCGAGATGCAATTATTGAGAGGAGAATCCTGACAGACTCATACCTGACGACTGCTGCAAAGGATTCTTTGTAATGTTCTCCTAGTTTTTGCGTAAACCCTTTTACCACACTCCTTGCCCTTCTCCGAATCAAAGATCCATCACCATCAACTTTCAAGTCGAATACCCATTTTGTTTTGATGGTGTTTATTCCTTTTGGACGTGGGACAGGCGTTACAACCTCCTTCTCATCCCAACGAGCAATTTCCTTTTCCATCACAGGCAACCATAAATGGCGTCGGATAGGATCATTTGCTTCATTGAAAGTTAAGGGGACAAATCAATTTTGAGGTTCTGGTGGGAGGCCTACAGTCAACGCAGTGTGTTCTGGGGCATTGGTATAATGATCGTTGTCATTGCTTAGAGACATCAGGACTGATAGATTACCATCTAGCCCAGTTCCACCTTCTGTTACTATAGGAGCTGCTTCTTTTTCAGCAAGACGAGCCAGTTTACGTGATGCTGGTGGGTACACAATGCGAGGTCGTGATTTTCATGGAGCTGGAGGTGGTTTGATAGGTGGTCCATTTTCAGTTACAGGAGTCTTGGGTGGTTCTTGCACGGAAAGATCTGTTGGTAGGGTAGCGTCATTAAGTTCAATGATGCCAGATTGGTCGTCTGTTGTATCAGCAGTGGAGTTGTTGTTCTTAGGAGAATTTTCAATAAGGAATTGGTAGTCTTTCCTGTTCTTGACATTATACTCCCTCTCAATGCTTATAGAATGGTGACCAAGACCTTCTTCAAACCTGACGTCATGAGATTGTATGATTTCACCTGTTTCAGGAATTAAGACTTGGTATGTTCCTTGACCCTCGATTCCGATTAAGCAACCCTTGATTGCGCGCCCATCTAATTTGCTTCCACCTCATTCCTTGGGGATGTGTACGTATGCCACACATCCCCATATGCAGATATGACCAACATCTTGGCGTTTTCCTGTCCATGTTTCTTCAGGTATAGTGCCAGGGTGTCGAGCAGATGGTAGACGATTTTCAACGTATTCAGCAAACTCCCATGCTTGTGCCCACCATTTTGCTGTGAGATTTGCATCAATAAGCATGGCCCTAACCACGTTAGTCGTGACCCCAATCAACCGTTTGGCAGTGCCATTTGATGCAGATGAATAAGGGACCGTTGGATCAAATATGAGTCCTTCTTCTCGAAAGTAATCCTTCCACAGGCTACTGCAGAATTTGGGTGCATTATCAGTACAGACAAATATCATAAGTTGTCCAGTCATTCTTTCTGACTCTGCCTTATAGATTTTTAGTGCATATAGGACTGTTTCTGCAAGCCGATTTGGGAGAAAGAAGGTCCATCTATGTGATGATCCTTGGTCATGAAACTTCATTGCATATAGTGCACCTCCCGCTGATTCTATACGTGCTGGTCCCCATAGGTCAATATTAGTGGACCTTAAGACTATTGTCTCAGTTGGTTGGTGACTGTCATAGAGGCATTTCTTCATGTTTGCAAGAATGCAGTCTTCACATTGGCCAGTTATATTCCCCTTTGTGATTATTAGGCCATCAACAAGCTTAGTTGCTTCTTCTATGCATGAAGTTCCAAAATGTGAGAAGCATCGGTGCCACATTGTGATGTCTACAGGGTTATTGAGTGATCGGGCTGTCAATGCCACTGGGACAGGCACAGTGAATGAACCTGAAACAAGGTACATTCCATTTTTGAGCTCGCCAGCAAATACCTCCGTTTTATTCGAGAAAAAGCGAACTTTTTGATCCCCAAATATGGAGTGCCACCCTGCAAGATCGAGTTTGCTGATTGAGATTAGATTGGCCATAATGTCAGGAGCATGGAGGGCATCACGGAAGGTTAAGGTGTGTTCTTTCCCCTTATGTACAATCCTAATCACGATGTTTCCCATTCCAAGGATTTGGAAGCTAGCTCCTTCTTTAGAAGACTGACCAACAAGTTTTGCAACTGGTTTGTAGTCAACAAATACATCACGATTCTTGAAGAAGTGTGTTGTGCAGCCTGAGTCTGCAAAGGAGCATGATACATTGGAGGGAATATTGCCAGCAGCAAGTGCAACACGTTCTAAAACAGGTATGTTATCATGCAGGATGGTTTTTGTGATTTCAGTGATAGATGCTGATAGAGCGAAGTGAGAACCAGGGGATATTGTTACTCCATTTTCCATGGTTGATGTAAAATTAGCACCAGGGACAGATGCTGTGCGCTTCTCTTTCCACCATGAAGGATATTGACCCTGTTTGCCACCGCCTTCTTTAAAACAATCTGCCTGGACATGACCAGTTTTCCCACAGTTTGTGCACTTTTTGTCCGAGTTTGGTTTCCCTTTTGATAACCCGTTGACTTGAGCTTGTAAAGTGTGTATTGTGGCCTTGAGAGCTTTAACTGTGTCGATATTGCTTATATTATTGCTTGATCCTGATTGATTTGCAATGCGCTCGCCATGGGTTGTAAGGGTTTGGATGACCCTGACAAGATCGGTTTCCCCATACATTGTGGATACAATAGGGTCCCATGACTCCGGAAACAAATCGAGAAGTTTTACAATGAATCCTTCATTTGTAACATCTGCTCCCGCATCGTTGGCGGCCTTGCATAGTTTTTGCATCTTTTCTATATGTCCGCCCTCACTAGCAACTTTTGTCCCATCTGTATATTTACAGTCCACTAATTCCCTTTCTTTCATGTTACGCATCCGCTGACTTCCTGCACCATATTGCTTTTCCAGGAATGTCCATGCAGCATGGGAAGTACCGAAAGGGTTTACACCTGATCCTGCAATATCAATTAAGTTAATTAAGATCGAGGACAGGGCAATGCTTTCACAGAGCTCATATTCAAGCTCACTTGGCTTTCGTGAATGTAGCGGTGTTGGGGAAGGTGTATGGGTGTCTAGAGGAGTGACTGGTGACAATGATGGGGATTCCTTCTTGTCATCTTGATTTTCACCATTTTTAAATGTATCAGAAACAATTATCTTGTTTTCCCAGTAGTTGAGTAACCCTCGTGGTTTTTCATGGGCAATCATGTTTATCTTCCAACTAGCATAATTTTCGTGTCCTTTGCATTTTTGATCATCGGACAGTGTAAATGGTAAAATCATAGAGTTAGTGCTGGCCATGGCGGAAGTCTGGATTTTAAGTCTTGTGAGTCGCAGGGGTCTTTGTGGGCGCAGGTATAATTTAAACAGAGGGGACGGGGCCCATAACCTGTCAGATAATACCATAAGTAATAACTCAGAAGTGTCCACAGATGGTGGTAAGCGTCTGTATTGAAATATCTACCTATCAGATAATACCATAAGTAATAACTAGGTAGATATTAAGTTAGTATGTGAGTGGAGGATTTAATGTATGTAATACACACCTCAGAAGCGTCCACAGATGGTGGTAAGCGTCTGAGGTGTGGCAGTACAAAAATTGTATATTAGTAAGAAATAATAAAAAAGGAAATAGTGATCAAGCAAAGAAGGAGTAGGCTTAGAATCCCAATATTGACATTTCCAGTCCACTTCTCTGAAGTCTTTCGACAAGGAGGAGGATATGCATGGGGCTGGGAGCTCAATCTCTGTTATAATAGGGAGATGGTCAGTTATAGGGGAACAGAGAGACGGCACCACATCGCAAGAAATAACCAAAAAGGTGTCTACATGCAAACACCAGACATTGTCTGAGCATATTCAGTTGCCGGCCGTGGTTTGGAGGGTGGGGAGTCCCAGGAGTAGCGCCAGATCTATATCATACGCCTCCACCAAGTCAAGTAGCAGGCAAATGAAATCTTCAGTATTGTTGAGGCATCAATTGTTCGCAGATTCCCAAAGAGAGTGGTGACAGTTAAAGTTGCCTAGCCACAGCATGCGGTCTGTCCAGGGCAAACTTGCTACTGGAGGAAAGGTCAGAAGGTGAGCAGAAAGCAATTTTAGAGTCTTGTTGTGCTCACAGGCATTGTATATGTTGTAGATTGAGATGCTACCATGTGCTCCATTGAGCTGAACAGCCATAATGTCTGCGGAGTGGATTGTGAGTACACTATAGGCATCTGTAGAGATATTAGTATTTATCAAGAGGACTGAGCATGATTGAGTGCTCCTGTCATGTCTGTGATTCAACAGATAGATTACTCTCCACGTGTGGGAGGCTTTTTGTGCAATTTTCTATGTTATTCTCCACCTCTGGTACCGAGACCTTTAAACAGGGTCTGAGTCCTTTGGATAAGCTCTGCACCTGAGATGCAGAACAATCTCAGGATCTCATCCCTCTGTTGCACGTAGTCCACTACTTGTTTTATAGCAATGGCTTTCTGGCTCCTCCAGGCGCATTGCCTTGCCCAAGGGGGGAGGGGGGAGTTGGTACAGCTGAAGCTGCAATGTCTCCCCACCAAAGAGGGCAAGGGTGTGCGGGAGCACGCAGAAGATGGTTAGTCTTCAAAGCATACCCTGTGCCAACCCCAGCCATAAACAGACCTGCGCTTGCAGGAACTAGGGCATTCCAGTGTGCTTGTGGAGTGCCCAGGTGTTCCCCTGAGTGGGGCCACAAATAATGACCCATTGCATGGTAGGGGGCCTGGGCATGCCAATTGAGAGTCAGGCTCTGGCTAACTGAGGGCTCAAACTGGTATCTATGAGTGTCTGCCCACCAGTACCAATTTGCATATGGCACAGGAGCAGGGTAGTACTGTTGGTGTGGAGGAGTAGTGAGAAAGGTGTCAGGAGGGTAGTATGCAACTAGGAGATGCTTGTAGGCGTCAACAGGGTAAGTCACATGAGGTATATAATTTTGGATGTAGGTTGTCATTCAAGCTTCCAATGAGTGAGGAGAGTCTTGGTATTATGTCAAAGACCGCTGACCCAGGGTCCTGGACATGGGCAAAGAGCAGGGGGGGCTCAAAGAAATGACTGAGTTGTGACAGTGACACAGAATTAGAGGAAATGTTCCCTAGATGCATGGTCACCATTATATGTGTCAGAGATTGCTTGGCATGGGATATTGGAGTGCTCTCATGCCAGAAGAGGGGATTGCATGGTGTGAGAGCATTGCACTGATGGGGTAGGCGGCAGGGGGTTGGCTACTGCTGAAGCAAGGCATTTGAGGAGCATGTGGAGAGAATCAGAAATAGTTTTGGTAGTTTGGTGGAGGTGGATGAGTTTGGTGGTGTGCTGGGTAAGGGAGGCTTGAGTAAGTTGCACCTGTGTTTCTAGATAGAGCAGGCAGGTCTAGGCTTCCTTGCCAGAGGCCATGGCATCCAAGAAAGCTTCTAAAGCAGCCAGCTGAGACATAAATAGCATCAGTGCTTAAGTCTAGTGAAGAAGTGACAAATAGGAGCCAGATGAATTTTGGCAGCTATAGAGGGCTTCCAGACTAGGATTAGGAGCTTGTTATGCTGTAAGGGCAACCTCCAGAGGTTGCAGCTAAGTTACACAACTGGCAGAGGAAAATCATTTATTAAACAGTACATACAACAAGAAAGATAACTAATCACTTGGCAGAGAGAAATTTGAAGAGAACAAGTCTAAGGATTCCTCTGCCATGGTGCAGCACATCAGCGTGGGTGGTAGAGGCATGGAAATGACTATGCAGTACTTTCCAGAAGGCACAGGAGCATTCCAGAGATCCCTGGAGATCCTTGGAAAACTCTAGAGTTCTGAAAAAGAAAGTTCTAAAAATAGAAGTCTCTGACACTTTCCCTGTCTGTATTGATGAGGGTCTTGGAAAGTCAGGGCTGCTACCTTGGCAGGGTCCAAGGGAAAGAACTCTGTTTGAAACTCCCTCTCAAACTGATCTCAACTTCCAAAACTCTCTACTCTTCCAGGACATCAAAAAACTTATAGCGCCTATGTTGAGGCTTGCCCAGACTTCATGTAGAAAAGAACCCAGGCAATCTTGAGAGCATCAGAAGGGAAGGCCTCACCACTGAGCTGAATGTAGGTGACACATGACTGCAAAAAATGTTTGCTCATGGCTTAGTTACCATTGAATGCATCTGGGAGTGCTAGACAAGAAATATTGGCATGAACAAGGAGGAAGGCCTCAGAGCAAGGGACTGGAGGTGTGCCAGCCCTAACTAGAGGTGCTTGGAGAGGGGTAGGAGTGATAGGGAGGCACTCTAAGAGAGCCTGAAGGGAATGAGAGATAGTGTCTGTGGCCTGACATAATCCAGCAAGTTCAGTGGTGTGGAGGGTGAGAGAAGCTTGAGTGGTCTGCACCTGAGTCTCCAGAGCAAGCAAGTGACCGCAGGCATCATCCTGAGGGGCAGAAACATCCAAGGGAGCACCTGAGGGGGCTGGTTGAGTCATAAGAGCAACAGAAAGGCAAGGGGTAATTCAGTGGAGGAGTGACCTAAAAGGGCAAGAGAGGGCTCACTAAATGGGGCTCTCAGACCAAAATATAGAGACTTGTTCTGCTGTAAGGGCGACCTCTGGAGGCTATGGCTCAGTCACACAGCTTGCAGAGGGAAATAAAATCCAAAGAGAACAAGTCTAAGGATTCTCTATGCCAGGACTGATGCTTCTGGGGCTCTGGAAGCATGGAAAACAGCTATACAGATCAACAGAAGTAGCTAACCCTAACCTAAATAGTGAAAAACTCAAAAATTGCTCCAGACATCACAAGGCTGCATTTTGATGTCTCGTGTGACTTGCTTAGCAATTGTCAGGCTAGCCTGACAATGACTTAGCCTCTGGAAGCATGGGCTACACTTGTCTGAATGATAGCTAAAGAACCAGAGCACTTCAGAGGCTGAGAATAGTACTAATAGATAGTGTTGAAGAATAGAAGCAGTAAAGCAAAGGAGTGACAGCAGAAATAAGGAAATAAATAAGAGGAGAATGAAGGAATAAAGAGTGAAAGAAAAAAGAGATGAGGAGTCCCCTGACAGCTTTGGCATGTGGCAACTAGAAAGAATGATCTAAATTGATAAAAAACCACATGAACAGGTCATACCTGTCCTCAGCTGCACATTTGAGCAATAGAATGGCCAGTCTAAGATTGCACTAGTTGTTTAAGCAACTAGTGGTGGTAAACAACTCAAATACAATCCACAGGGTCCCTGTTAATTTCCTCTGAAATGTGATGTAAGGTTCTTTATAAGCTGATATTAAGGCACTGTTGATGAAAGTGCTGTGCTGTAGATAGAAACAATGACCTTATAGTGGTTATTCTATTTTTTGCATGATAGTTTGCTTGATGGAGTTGAGCAGCAAAGAATCATCACATTTTTGCATCTGATTGAACAGTTTCCACTCAACAACAGTATCAGCTGGCAGAATAGATCTCCACGTACACAGTTTGGTCAGTAGACCATTTTTATACTCCATCAGTGCTAACATTCACATTGGTTGTGATATTTTCTGATACAAGTTCCCACTGATGAATGACAGCGTTAATACTGATGTGGAAGGGTAGGCCATTGAAAGTATAATCTCTAGCACCTGGGTCAAGGAGACAGAAAGAGTCAAGTCTATTATTTCCACTTGTGTTTTCAGAGTCAAATGTTTTGACTTGAAATAGGTACTAATTACTCACTTGTAACAATCTCTTTGAAGTGACCAACTGAATCAGTGTCTGAAATGCAACAACAGACTTGTCTGTATAAGCCATTATATTGAAGTAAGTTGTGATAAGATAAAAACAACATATCCTTTATGCACTATGTACATATTGTGATTGAACCAATATTAGCTGATTCATGGAGCATCAGATGCTGGTATGTCAAGCAATTATGCATTGTTATTTCTCTGATCCATGTAAAATGATGTTTGCTAAAGTTTATGACATCTTTGTGTATTTTTTTTTTGGTGGTATCACTGTGGACACCATGGACAGTTCTCAAAGACATTCTCATTAACCATAGGCAGTGGGGGGCTTTGGGTGGAGGATGGTCATTCAAAGATGAGTAGGGAGGGGTGGTGGAGAGAATCAAGGACAAGAAGTGGTGTCGGCCTGTAAGCAGGTGACAGCCTTGAGATGCCTTGGTAAATTGATAACTAGAGTCTACAAAATGACCAGGACCCTGAAAAAGGTGATGGTGGATCAGGTCCAACTCCATTCCAGCACGAATCTTCCGCAGTGCATTGATAAGACTCAGGCAGGGCTCAGTGCACCAGCACTATTTTTAGCAATTAATGTTTTACAGCTAGCAGGGATTGAACTCAGGCTACAGGACGTGACGTGGAGGATCATGAGGCTTAGCGACCACATCACTTGGTAATCACCTGCTATTCACCTAACCTCAGCACTGGCCCCCTTCAGGCCCCCGATAGAAATGCAGTACTTCTCAAAAGCTCTGGACAGGCCCCCTTGATGGTTTCAGACCTTAGCAACGTTTGCAGTTGATCCGACGCTTAGCGACCTATGCAAGACAGGCCCCCTTGATGGTTTCAGACCTTAGCAATGTTTGCAGTTGATCCAACGCTTAGCAACCTATGCGAGACAGGCTCCCTTGATGGTTTTAGACCTTAGTGACAGTCCCCGCGCATTTGGCCTTTTTCACTGCTAAAATGTTAAGTTAAACTTGCCGACTTGACAGACGCCGTCGCTTAGCAACTTTTCACGTTCCATTATAATTTGTTTCCATTTTGTGATTGATTTAATTAGCGACTTTTTAGTTTAATTACCATGGCGGCCTAGCACCTATAAATACTGTACATATTTTGTCTTAGCATCATTGAATCATACGCCCCACAGTTCAGATTTCATTTCAGCGCATTCTAAGGCCTCAGAATCGCTAAGTGAATCAGTCTTGCCGACTTTATCACGCCAGCAGCGACTACCGACTTTCGTATTATGGTGCCATATGGGCACATTATTGCCAACGTTTACATCGCTAGGAGCTCTTACCGACTTTTAGCACACTAGCGCCTTGCAGGCTTTTGGCTTAGATCACTAAGCACCCAGTTTATTTTGCTAAAAGTTCAAATCCCACTAAACAGACTAGGCTTCTGGGACCCTGCCCGGGACTCTCTCAAAACACTAGCGACTGCCCGACACTACTCATATGTGAGGCGCTAGGTTTACCGTCTACCAGGACAGTGCATAGCGACTTTTGGGCGTCATCAGCATTAGAGAGGTACGCAACACATCAAGCTGCTTGCCACTGATCAAATTGAATATGCAAACATGCAGCAAAAAAATGAGAAACCAGAGGGCAAAAGACTTTGCAATTGCCTGCTCAGTCAGAGCACAATTGCAATGCACTTTCAACACTACTGAGCTTTGCAGCCTTAGGGAATGGAACACCTGAGCCTTTGCAAGTGCAGTCTGAGTGTGAGAGGTTGATTCAAGCATAAGATATTGTCCCAATGATACTACCTTATATCCATACATTTGTAACAACTAATGTAAGCATATTGGATTGACTATCAGTCAACAGCAGCCTAGAACACATCACAGAACTCTTATCTTACCCTTCTCATTTCTGCCCGCTTTGACCCCACGTTCTCCATATCACTAGCACTGCCGAGAGAAGACACCAAGAGCTTAAGACACCCTGTTGCAGTGCTTAAAGGGTCATGGGGATGCCAATTTCAAAAGGATCTCCTGGTAGCATGCCATCATCAATAGTAGTAGGGAAAAATGAAGGAAGAGAAAAGGGAACGTACAAGTTCAGAGGAGATTTTGATGGCATGATTGGATAATCTGCCCCATGACTAGTCAACCTCTGTTTAATTTTCTTTGTCATGATGGTAACCGGGTAAGTTTATTGGCAAGGGTCAGGACTTTTAATTCAATTGTGGCTCCAATACTTGCATAGGGATAGAATAAGATATGGATGTTCATGATCAGGAAGGTGTTTAACCTAGAGCTAGAGAGTAAGGCAAAGCAGTCCACTACAAGGTTGGATGGGTATCCAGTGTGTGATGCTCACCATTGAAAACACTGAGAACATCTCAGTGATGACCTCGAATACACCTATCACCCTCCTACTCTCCTTTTACCCTAGTTATATGCTAGATTTTATCTTTCTCTCTTGTTATCTTCTCATTTTCCTTCCAAAGTGTTGACTAAGGAGTGTTCTCTACACATGTTGTCAAGGGGTTAGTAACAGAGAGTGAGGAGGAGAGGAAAGGTTTAGGGAATTTCAAGGAGCCAAGATGACAGGGAGACAACCCCAGGGCGAGAGAGAACCAATCTGGATGACTGTTAAGGTTTGTACATTGCTAAGATATAAATTGTACCGTAACAAACACCAGCAATGTAGAGGTACGGCGAAAGCCGTCTTGAGTGGACAAGAAGAGCACGGCAGAGAGTTAGACCAATCCAGAGGGAATCTTGACTGATCCAAGAACACCCTACATATTGAAAAACATAGTTGGCGCTGTGGACAATTCTTTGGCTTTCAGGGGCCTAACAAGTGCTGCACAGAAAAACCTTGATCTATTCCAGGTTTCGGAACATTTGCAGTTGCAAAGTTTGCATGCCATGGTTGGCCAAATACGGATTTGTGCAATGATACATGACGCAGCATTGTAAGGTAGGATTATTCATTGTAGAACTGTTAGAAGAGAGGTTGTACAGTTCACATTCCTGTTGTTTGCACTCATTGAGCAGGCCTAAAGGTATGTCTCGTCTGATGAGATATGAGATGATATATTTGTGCAAGGACGTACACATATTTGACATTCTGCACATACCCCTCTAGTGTGAGATGCTGGCGCCACCATTAGACCTTTGTTACATTCATGAATCGCAGCCGACACCTCACAATGCCTTTGCCTTACATATGTTATTAACACGGTAGGATCACCAGTGGGAAGGTCATACCTGACAAGTCTAGTTGACCAAAGCCCTAAACACCACCTACTTCCTCCTCCCCTTTGATTTTACTTTCTGCCCCCACCCGTTGGCATCCTACGCATGGCAGCAGCAGCGACACTATCCTGTGTGACACCACTGCCCTGCGCTCTGCACCCCTTCCCAGGTGCCAACGCGTGCTGACTTTTTGAGCCACCGCTTAAGGTTTGGCAGAAGTCCCAGTCACAACACCAGGCAGGACACACTTTGCATGTGGTTTCTTGGGCATACAATTTGTGCTTGTGCAGCAGGACCGCGGACAGCACATACTGCACGGAGCGCATGGAGGTACCTGTCAGGGGACAGGTCCTCGGACCGTCCACCCTAGCCTTGCTTAATCTGTGTTGACGTTTGCACCCACATCTAGCCACCATCCGGACTGCTCCGGCCCTATCCTGCTCCATCCCTGTCTTGGCATCGACACCTGGCAGGTCAGCTGGTCTTTGGACCCACTCTACTTGCTGGCAGGCCTTTATGCCATTGGCTGGCTTACTCATGCAGGCTTTTATGCCATTGGCTGGCTTACTCATGCTGACTGTTGCTTACTCATTAGTGCTTAGTACATACCAGCCTTATTAGTCAATATACCGTAGTCATAGTGTATCCGATGTAGTATATAAGTAGGACTGGTGGATGAAACATCCCCAGTCCTAGCAATAGCATTGCTTCTGGGTCTACACATTAGCATAACTGTGAGCTCCTCAGTGACGACCTTGCCTTCTGCTCTCGCCCTCCTGCTCCACCCCTTGTCGGTGGCCTGCCTTCTTGCCTGCCAGTTGCTTGTCACTGTGCTCGCTTGACACTCGCTCCACTTGGTGGTTGGCTTGAGTGGTTAATGTGTCTGCCTGGCTTTCCACGATAGAGCATCCCCTTACAGTACCCGGTGGAGAGTAAGTCTGTGCGCCACGGGGTTCATGAGTATATCTGTGTGTTTTCTTCTGAATCTGGTTCAGTAGATTCAAGGAGCTGGGTGTAGAGCTCTGCAGCATGTGCTTACAAGCCTGTGCGGTAGTTGATCTGTGCAAGAAAATGCGCGCTGGCTCTGTCATCGCCATCATTGAGGATGCAAAGAGCATTGTCCTTGCGCTGTAGGGTGTACACAAGCTTGACGTGGGGGTGAGCACCATTGTACGACTCGGTGTGGCAGAGCTTTGTGTTGTGCGTCTTTTGCAGAGGACTACAGTGTAGAACAGATAAACCCAACCTGTCCCTAGAGACCTCAATTTTGAGTGTATCAGGCCAATTTTTCAACTTTCAGAAGGAAACTGGGTCCAATTAGCGTAAAAATGTAATCTCTGAAATTTCCCCATATTATGTAAGAAATCTACTTTTCAAGTTTGAAAAAAAAAGTGTAGTCTATATGAAGCCCATGCACAAAAGCCATGCCCCGTTGTTTCGGAGATGGCACATTCAATAGAGCAAAAGAGCTGGTCCCAGAACTCTTGGACAGTTGTGAAACAAAAGCTATTAAGCATTTTATGGGAAGACTGCGCATATTTACTATTTACTATTATGATATCTACCTACGCCAGATAGCTATGGATATATCATACCACGGTAGACCAATAGAAGAGTCTGAGACTGAAAAAAGAAACTAGGTAAATGGGAAGTGGGGTAGCATCAAAACCCTCGTAAGGGAAAGCTTGCCACCACTTCAGAGGAATAAGTACACCACGTTGCGGCTTTGACAGCACAATGTTGATAAGATTGATTAGTCATAGATAAGATATTCTAATGGGGTATCTCAGGGTCCTAAATCTACTTTCAGCATCGAAAAAAAAAATTCATACTTAAGACATTGAAATTCTGTTCAGATGGCTCGACAGCCCCATTGAATCTGAGAATTTCAAGAAAAAACCCATCATTTTGAAGGAAGAGATAGCATCCCAAATTTTGAGGTTCCGACATGCCTATTTTGAGCATTCCACACTGTAGTCGATTACTGACGGTCTTGAGCGCGTTGAACATGTGACCGCAGTCGATGGACAATGATGGTCAGTCTCACGTGAATTCCCGCGCCTACAGTGATTTCTTTATTTACAACCCCACCTCCACCCAGAGCATACTTTCCTCAGCGGGTATTCGCCTTAGTTACACTCCGAGTTCAATACCACGCACCGCATGCTCTGTTTTAGTTATACGGAGTATTTGTTACACTAACGCGGCACGAGTAAGGTATCCGTCATCCGCGCACGGAACACAGCGCAGGCGAGTGGTCCGCCC
>QLOM01002497.1:0-35102 GCA_003313785.1 Termitomyces sp. MG148 | reverse complement strand
CAGAATGGAGAGAACCTGAAGGATGACACAAAAAGATAGATAACCAATAATCGCGGGTAGTCCTCCATGTGATATAAAACCGGCTCATTGTCCTTTTTAGCCGAAGTTCGCGTTGATATCAAGATCACCAAACGAAGTTACTCGAGACCCTCGCAGTAGAGGAAACTTCAATAATCGCAGAGAGGTTGATTTAACATTCTAACACTTTATTATGTGGTTCGAGGAAATGCGTGACAAATTCTTAAAATCAAGGGCGCAAGACAACCACAACCACGAGATACTGAGGCAGTTTATTTTGCATGTTGGACAAATTCTGCAGCAAGAATTCCAAAGTTGCCAGCCTGTCTTGTTTAGTTCCACATTCCCGCTTAACTTCTCACTCATCTCCGCATCTTGGTCTTCCAACAGATCTGCCAAACAAAGCGCAATCACCCTAAGTGAACTCCAGACAGAAGCCAAGCATACACGCTAAGGAGCGACATGTCCAGACACTCTGCCATCGCCTTCATTACTAGGGGTACTCCGTGGAACACGAAGCATGCTACGGACACCGCCGTGCATCGAGGAACCACCACGTCCGTGCGTCGGAGTACTTCTGGGTCCAAGACCACTCAAGCCGGCAGAAGTTGTTGAGGGAGATGGTTGTGGATGTTCCACGTGTAAGGTGGCAGGAAGCTCTTCAGCTCTGGAACCTATTAGTCGCTGAGAACGACGTGGATCGTGGGTGATAAATCTGTCCCGCAATCGAGCGCTGGGGTTCGTGTGCACACAGGGTGGAATTGTGATTACATGTTTTCCAGTAAGTTGGGCAACGGAAATCCGTGCTTTCGCTCTCTGAAGCTGTGGCACAGACCTTCTAGGGGTAGATACAAGAGTGGCGGACGATACAACGCGAGAGTCAAGAGACGAGGAAGGTGCTGCAGTTCGGGTGGCTCCGCGAGCGGGTAGGGAATCAGTTTCGTCAACATTCATGTTGTCCGGCTCTTCCTGGTAGGGGAAGCTCTCACCCTTGTCTGCTCCAGGTGTTCCCAAATCATCACGATCGTCCTCGGCTTCTTGATCATGGGCCTAGAGCTGATCAGGACGGGTTAAGAGAGAAGGACATAACAATCTTACTTCTTGTTGGCCTTGAAGCGACACCGACACCGACTCAGATGCTGGTGCTGACTGAGCCGGTATTGTCTTGAGCAAGTCCAGCTTGGCAGTTAGAATGATCTTCTCAGCTTCAACAACTTGCAGTCGAGTCCTGGCGTTGATCAATTCGGAATCCATCGACTCCACTTTGGCTTTGTAATTGGTAGTCGAGACACGGGCTGCAGATAGAATGTCCTCTACAGACGCCTTATCCTGCCGCACCTTGTGCAATTCCTTCTCAGGGTGAGCTATTGTGCTTGGAAGGAAAGAACAAATACCAACGTTCTTTAATTCTCGAACCTCATTTTCCCTTTCTTGAAGTGTCTGTCAAATACGACAAGTGTAAGCAAAGGCAGATCACAACAGAATGAGGTCAAACTCACTGCTGACAATGACAAAGCAGTTGAGGAGTTTGTTGGCATAGCTGACAACTCGTTGCGTAACTGGTGAATGATATCGTCCTTGGACAAGAGCTCCGTTGAAGCTTGCCGTTCGAAAGCATCCTTCAGGAGCTGAATATCGTAGAGATCCTTTTTGATTTGCGACAACTCAGAAGTGAGGTCTTGAATGGTACTACCCTTTGCCTCAGAGGCCTGATTGGTGGCTGCCTAGAAAAGCTGATTCAATAGGTGTGATTAAAAATAGTTGAAAGGGGCCATACCTCTGCCTGTTCTAATTCATATCTGATCCGTGCTGATGACGCAGCTTCAGCATCAAGTTTGTTGAAAAGTTTGACTCGTAATGCTTGGACCTCATCCAGTTTCAGTTTATTTTCTTGTAGCTCCGCGTCTTTCTCCAGAGTCATTTTAAGCAAGTTTTTGTTGGCTGCCTGAAATGCAAAGTTACAATGAGAAGGGATAGATCATAGAGCAAGTACCGATATACCTTCAAATGGACTTTCATAGATGCAAGTTCAGCGTTGAAACCGGCCATGAGAGCATTTTTTTCGCTGTCAGTCGCTTCCAGTACTTCTTGCAACTCTGAATTGGTGACCTGAAGGTTAGCTTCAAGCTCCGATGAGGACGCAGCTTCAAGTTTGAGCTTGGCAGAAAGTTCGATACGACTTGATTCAGTTGCGTCTAATCTCAGCTTATTTTCTTCTAGTTCCGCGTCTTTCACTTCAATTATTTTAAGCAAGCTCTCGTGGACTGTCTGAAGTGCAAAGCTACAATGAGAAGGGGTTATATCAGAGTCAGTATAGAATGATTGACCTTCATAGATGTAAGTTTGGCTTTGAGATCAGCCACGAGAGAATTTGTTATGTTTAGCTGGTCTTCGAGCTTCACATTGAGAGCATCTTTTTCGGAGCTCATTGTGTCCAGTTTAGATTCCATGCTTTGCAATTCGTCTCTTGCCCCCTTGAGCTGAGCTTCGAGATCGGCCTTGAGAACATTCTGTTGAAAGATCTCCTTGGCCGCCGTTTTGTTTGCGTGCTTTCAAGCAACAGCAAAAAAGAGCTACAATGAGAAGGGATAGATCATAGAGCAAGTACCAATATACCTTCAAATGGACTTTCATAGATGCAAGTTTGGCGATGAAACCGGTCACGAGAGCATTTTTTTCGCCGTCAATCGCTTCCAGTGCTTCTTGCAACTCTGAATTGGTGACCTTAAGGTTAGCTTCAAGCTCCGATGAGGACGCAGCTTCAAGTTCGAGCTTGCCGGAAAGTTCTACCCGACTTGATTCAGTCACGTCTAATGTCAACTTATTTTCTTCTAGTTCCGCATCTTTCACTTCAATTATTTTAAGCAAGCTCTCGTGGACTGTCTGAAGTGCAAAGCTACAATGAGAAGGGGTTATATCATAGAGTCAGTATAGAATGATTGACCTTCATAGATGCGAGTTCGGCTTTGAGATCAGCCACGAGAGAATTTGTTATGTTTAGCTGGTCTTCGAGCTTCACATTGAGAGCATCTTTTTTGCGGCTTGTTGTGTCCAGTTTGTATTCCATGCTTTGCAATTCGTCTCTTGCTTCCTTGAGCTCAGCTTCAAGATCAGCCTTGAGTGTTTAAAGCAGCGGTGAGAAGAGAACACTGTGACAATTGTAGAATACCATACTTGGAGAGCAACTTTCTCATCATTTAACGCAGTCCGCTCACGTTGGAGAGCGTCCCTATTATAAGAAATCACTTCGATGTCATGGTCTCTCTTTGCAATCTCTTCAAGCGCTTTGTTGAGTGCCTCAGTTGTTCCTTCTTTTTGGTTCTGAACAGCAATGGTAAGAGGAAACCGCAAAAAAAGATTGTAAGACGTACCTTCAAGAGGTCATTGGAAGATTGTAAATAATCCTGAGCAAGCTTCAATTCAAGAATGATATTGTCCTTTGTTGAGACTTCGTCATTGGCAACAGATAACCGACGATTGAGGTCACACAGGATGCCCGAAGATGTCTCTGTAGCCTGCAACTGTTTATGTAGGCAATCCCTTTCTGCTTCAAGAGTTGCCAATGCGGCCGCTTGACTTTTGAACTCCTTCCTCGTTACGATCCCAGTACCTTTCCCTGTTCTGGAATAAGCTTTTTGCACCGCAATCATCTCGGCCGTGATCATCTCGGCCTCTTTCTTTGCATCCTACAAAGCGGATGAGAGGAGATGCAGTTGCTAAGCAGTCTAGAATATACCTTCTGGCGACCTTTCAACAACACGAGGAGATCATCTTTCTCCTGCACAAGAGTGTCCAAATCGGTCTTCATCTTCTGAAAGTTAGCATCTCTCTCTTTGGTCTTCTCCGACTCCCTAATTTCCAGCTCCTAAAACGCACAAGGGTGAGAGAAGACGTAACAACAAGTGGGATGCGGCACACCTTTAATGCACGTTTGTAAGAGGATTGTCTGGCCTCTGACATTGCTTCAATGGTCTTGATTTCGCCTTGCGACACGGTCAATTTGTATTTAATCCTATTCAGCTCAAGGTCTTTTTCCTCAAGCTTTTGCTGGAGATGGGCAATCTTGCCATTGACTTCAGTCCCATTGATGCCATTGGCGCAAGAATTCTGGGCCAATCACGTCAATATATTACTGGGATGGATGGGAGAGAAAACGAACAGAAGCAAAGATGCACGAAGCAACAATATCGTCGTCGTCGCCTTGGGCGCGCTTCCGTGATCATGAAGGGACGCCAGCATCGCGATTCATATCAGCGGCCGGAAGCGGCGTATAAAACGGGGGATCAGGTTCCATAGCTACAGTTTCGCTGTTGTTGATACCAGGGAGCTGAAGACCAATCATGGAAGTCAAAAATGTTTTATAGCATCTTCGAGCAAGGGGAAAGTAATGTCACCAAACTGAAAGGGAGATATCAAACATGCTTATGACAAAAGGGAGATATCATACACGTTTACATTCCGAACTCCGACTCTTTGTCGATGTCTCCAACCTTTTGTCAATATATTGAAAGAAAGAAAAGGGCTTTGATAGCTCACCCACGTGCTTTGTTTCCCGTGCATGAACACGCTCATCTCTTGCAAACACGCTAATCGCCTTGCACTTGTATCAAAAAGGGACGAGTGTGTAACAAAAGAAATGAAAGAACAATTGAAGGCCCCAAATAGATTATGTAATGAACCCGGACAAGGGGTCTTTGTCCTAAAAGCTGAATCAAATGCCAAAGCAGCAAATGCCAAAGCATGATTGTGGAGATAGACATATAATCATCGCACGAGGGTGTGAAACACCAGAGATGAAACCAGAACATTCACAGGATCAAAAACTCACTAATCTGTTCCATTGAGCTGCTGCTGACTTTGATGCCGATGGTGTCAGATTATATAACACCATGGAAGTCCCCACAAGAGAGACGTCAGAAACCCATATGCCACATTGAACAAGGACACTTACCTTGACATATGCCAAAGCCGACATAGATCAGATTCACCAGGAAATATTCACCTGCCTACTTCCAAACCATGTTGGTTTATTGACAGACGTATCCAATATATGCGTCGGTCCAACAACTTGAAAGATTCATAATCATGAAATCAAGTGTCAGGATCGCCTACTATGAGGGTATCAAAATAGTCTAATCACGTCCATGATATAATTTATGTCAACAGGCAACTACTGGTACATATTCAAGCAATTACTACAACTGAATCTCTAGACGTCGTTATAGGTGCACCTCCTCCATCTGGTGAAAACACACAGTCGGCTTCCTGAGCTTTACCAAGAGCCAAGACTTTGCCTGATACACCCATGAACAAACCATCCATAATCATAACCTTTTCTCCCCTGACAGAGGGTCGCGTTGGAGTGACATACTTCGGAGGCACACGGAGCTTAATATGATTAACTTGGACCAACGCAAAAGAACCTTCTGTTCCGACCCATAACCCCCTTCTACCTTCATAGTCACCATTTTTCCAACCTGGATCGTTAAGCATAGGACTTGTATGGAATAATTGCACTTTAACCTTTTTTCCAGTGAAGTTTTTGTCATCCATCCATGCACAATATGCTGACAGATTGTAAGACACGTGAGACTGTTCAAGTTTGAGAAAACGTACAAAATGCGGAAGATGGATTTGGAGTTTGCGAAGATGGGTTCCATGCAGGACTAAGATACAGGCTCGATGCAGGAGGAAGAGGAGTTGAAGCTACCAAAGGAACCGAGGACAGAGGTATGTCGGACCTAGGCGGCAAATTATTGGGAGGCAGTTGGTCACTGACCAGCAGCTTGATGTCTTCGAAACCAACCGCTGCGTTTTCGAGGATCAACGGTTTCATGTTCCGGTCGTGACTGAAGGGGATCATTACATATATGATCAAGACTCAATATCTTTAATTACGATAGTTCTAACTTACCGGTAGGCCAAATTCCAAAGATGAAGGGGTTCCTGATGAAGAGTGGCATTAAGTTCTACTAGAACGTCGTTACCCCTCAGTGTCGATTTGATGATTCCCTCGTAGTTTTTCAGGCGATGTGAACCAATGACACAAACGTGACGTCCAAGAAAATGGCGATTCCGATTTTTTGTATTTATAAGCTCTGAGAGTTGACTATCGGTCTTATTGTCAGGGGAGAGCCATGAATAATAATCATGACTCACTTGATCAATGGATCGTGTATGCCTGGCGGCACCACTTTCACTTCAGCCGTACGAGCATCCATGATAAGTGGACTGTGATAAAAATTAACAGAGTCCGTGGGTGCTTCAATCTAAAAAGCAGTCAATCAGCACTGTTCAAACAAGAAAACAGATTCTGCACCTGCAATGCAGCATGATGGTCATATATTGAAAGCATGTTTCCATCAATTGAAGTCACCCAACCCGTGAAACCCTCTTGTTGTCCAAATACTACGATCACCTGGTCTCCAATAGTCATCCTCTTTCGCAGATGTTCGAGTGGTACAAGTAAGTGTAGATCTTGGTCGTTTACATCCACTGTTGCTATCCCTCCCGTAACGTTGTATACAACACCGATAACTCCTCAAGCGTCTCCATCCGTGATCGTGACATTGTCTCCAGCAGCAATAAGCTGAGCACCCATTGATTGCAAAGTGCGTTCGAAACATTCTACAGGTATGATCCGCAAGTTCTGGAAACGCGCAATCTCAGCTGAGGTCGGGATGGCTTTTTCAGGCTGGAATTCGTCGGTCAATAAGCGTAGATAGCCGTCTAAATAGGTCTGCCCGTGAAATTTCCACTCTCCTGAAGGTAGCATGTGAACGGATCGATCTCCCCAGACTGCCTTGATCTCAGCCACGTCAAGTAAAGCTGTGTCAGGGCGACGTGGTCAATGTGATTTTAAAATGGACGACTCAGCATTGATGCGTTTCTGCTTTGTCAGGCGTAATCTCAAACAATTGTTCAAACGGGGTACAACATAAACTTTGGCTCCAAAGTCGTTATAGTCTGCAACATAGGCCAAGTCCCCGTCAAACGGCCGTTGTGTCAGTCGGACCCAAGACCCACTCGAGGGAGTGAAGATCTTCTGTTCTCTGAGGTATAATGACCAATCCGATAAGTCAATCGGGTGAACCTGCCCCCAGTAAACGTCGGAAATGCCTCTACAAAGGTCCTGTACATTCTTGAGTTTGAGAGCCTCAACCACTATACAACCTGGTCGGGAAATGGAGCCGATGATTGATTTTACATCCCACACGCCACTTTGCAAACGAATGAGTTTTTCCATGAGAATGAATGCAGCAGTTTCCTCGTATCCTGGCTGAAGAGAAGGGAGATGAAAAATAACAGAGAACAGAAAAGGAGGCATACCTTTACGGCGACCCTCCAGAGACATGTCACTCCATCGAAAGGTATACTGACACTTTGATGAGGTGATTCGCCAGACAAAAGTTGTTGACTGCGAGAGCGGGCACGAGCACGAGTGAGTAAAGCACCCCATTCTATATCACTGTCCACTCGGTCCTGTTCGACGGCAAGTAAATGATGAGAAAGACTTCGATCCAATGCAACAGGTAAACTGTCTTCAATAAAGTCATCTGTAATCCATACATCGTCAGCCATAGGTATATAGAGCGTCTGCATAAACTACCATTGTCGTCTTCTTCTTCCACCTCAGGGTCTTCTTCATCATCGACTTGAGCCTCAATGTCTAGAAAATGATTCTGTCAAGTAGTGTATCAGTAATGTCTCCAACCTCAACGCTTCAAACATACTTCACGTCTAACCTTCTTCTTTTGACGCACATCTTTGCCTTCATTGCCCTCAGACATACCTTTTCATTCTCGGTCAAGACACTGAAGATATCGTAGTTTATAAAAATCCATTAAAAGTCAATCTCTAACTAGTCAAATAAATCAATATATATAATCATAATCCATCAGTTGTTGGGGGTCCATACGTCGGACTTTGAATTCAAATGGCACCTATCTAAGCAACCTCTTAACTTGAGGGCGGGTTTCTGACATTGAAACTGGTCATGTGCTGCCACTCGGGGATTCCCGTTGATCAAAAGGGGAAGTTGGACTTTGTCATATTTTCTGACGCCGGCCTATGACCATGCATATGTTCACTTCAGCCTCTTAATTTATGTATAATAAATTGTCATTATGAAAAAAAATGAAGCACAAACAATGCGAATATAAAAAAAACAAGGTAGACAGCTAGTTAATTAAGATGAGAACGCTGTGCAATGCGTATATTAACACAATTGTTCAAATAAGAGAAAACAAATACTTACTTGGAAGTAACAGTATCATCAACAGAGCGATCATCCGCAGAGGAACTCGATGAGCTGGATGATCTATTTCGAAAACGCTTGCCAGAATTACGAACCGAGCGCCCCAAGTGTGACACGCGAGGCTGTTAAAAGGGACTCAGATTCAGAACAATGTATATTAATTAAGCATCAACTCACTATGTTTTGAGTAGCCTTAATGGGCTCTGCAGACGGAGAGGAAAGACGTGATGGACGTCCAGAAAGTTGTAGATGAACATCAATCACTCGATAGGCCATGAGTGATTTGAATCGGGCATCATAGAGCCTAAGGTTAGACACTTTCTGGGTATCCATACCACACAATGATGCCCAAAAAAGAGAATATAGGTTATCGACAGACGGGGGTGCATTATCAATTTCTGCTTCTGAGAGACGGCATGCAAGAAGCTGATATTGCAAGGGAATAACAGATTAATGTTAACAGCAGATGCGTAGAAACACATACATGAACATCAGAATCTGACGGACAACTCCTAGTAAGATCGGACTCGACGGATAGGTCTTCAGTGCTCCAAGGATAGGAAGAGAAAATGGGATTAGAGAGGCGTGTATGAGGAATGAGTGGACCCAAGCTCATACAGCAGAACACGATAATATGAAAAGGAATTACGACCCTCAATATGTTGTCGAGAGTTGGATCGATTATATAAGCAGGTGCACCAATGATTGTTGATGACATGATGATGATGATAATGATGATGACGATAATGATAATGAATTCTATTTTTACCGCCGGCAAGCTGCTATGCAGGCTAAAAGGCAGGGGTAGAGTCAGTCTGTATCCTCTACTCCAGGTATGTAAGGTAGTAAATTTGTCCGTCTTTCGTCATGACGTTATGCAGTAGAACTCTCTTCGCATAGTTTTTGATGGCGTGTGTGATGATCACAACCAAATTTATGTACGCTGACATAAAGCATTTACATTTTGGATCCAGGATGTCCATAACGGAGGGGCAAGCTCCCCAATAAGCAATAAGTGCTAGGCCTCAAGGCCTCAAAGCTTCATCCATGGCCAATGACCCTCCAAGTTGCCCCCTTTCTCCAAATTCAATACCAGGTATATTTTTTTTCAAGTTGACAACGTAGTAGCTTCAGTGCACTTGTAGATGTCATTCCCAACATTACTCCTAACGTGCCCCATTGAAAATTACTCTCCTCTTTGACCGGCCACGACCTCATGGCCATTTTTCCAGCAGCTCCACCCCAAATGACTGGAGTGTGCCGCCCGGCAAGTGGACTCTTTCAGAAACAAGAGCGTGCTTTTTTTGCTCAGGCTGGCCATGAAATAGTTTGCGTTCAAGTTGAGGTCGACATTCAGAGGGAGGATGATTGATATCATTGCTTCTACTCAATACGACGCATTGTAAGAATAGGTAGATTGGTCGGAGTAAGAGTCGATTGAGAGGCATTCAAGAGGGTTTCTGTAATGCTACTGGTAGATGCAAGTGGAGCCAGTACTAGTGATGTTAACGGATTGTTAGTCAAGACCTTTGAGTTGAAATACATTGTATATCTGCGTTGTTTGTGCTTCATGACGTTTGGAAACATAACCATAGGATATAGGAGGTAAAACCAAGTAGATAAAAGAGACAGGACAATTGACAACTCTGATCCTGCATATGAAACTTCTAGGATAGTTCTTGAGGACCTGGAAACTCGAAGAAGTGGTGCAATCTCCTGTGGGACCAAAGATCCCGTCTCATAAGAAGAAAATAGGTCTCAATTTTCCACTTTTGCTATGATTGATATCTAGCTACGCTGTACATATGGATGTATCTATGACAATCCCCCACGGTAGAGTTAATGAAAAAAACCAAATATATGACGAAGCGCTAATCGGTTCATAATTCTAGGGATAATAGAATGTTAGGTTTCTTGGAATATAGATTCGGCCTTGATGCGCCCGGCTTACAAACCTGCATAGTATGTATCGATCAAGGCACTCGTCACAGACGATCGAGGATCCACATACCGTCGGACAGCGAAGTTGGAAAACATCGCATCCTTCCGCCTCATGCTGACAAATTCCTTTTTGACTCCTTTCCTGAGGACGAATATATCTCCTCGCCAAATTCAGGAAGACCATGGTTGGACGTGGTGATTGAGCATGAGGTTGACGTGATTTCAAAAGAAGATGTGGAATTGGAACCTTTCGTGCCCTCGGACAATGGTGACAATGGCGTGATGGATGGTTGGCTGAATTTCATGATGTTTCAGCAGATATTGAAGGTTGGGACGCCTCCTGTTTGAGTTAGTCTGACAGAGCACGCGCTTGACAACTGGTTGCGCATAGGACGTTCTGTAGAATCGGCCATTCAGTGACGTTATCCAATCCTGTGAACGTATAAGTGGCAAGAGACGATCATGATGAAGTGTGCCTCACTCTGGTTGTTGCGGTAAAGGGTTCGAGACTGTGGACCATCTTGTAAATACAGTGCAAATAATGTGAGACGATCAGCGTGTTGAAAGAGATGAGCAAGTTCTTGTGCGAGAAGCAAAGCGCATTGGTGAGTTATATAGTCCTTTTACTTTGAACATATCGACAAAGATTGGAGACCATGCGGTGGACAAAGGGTTGGGAGTCAAGAACATAAGCGTGTTTGTTCTCTCTAAAGCCCGATTATTTCGATTGTTTTCTTTGACACAAAGGACTTTTCTTTCTATCTCATTTGAAAGGCAAAATTCTGAAATTGAGTACATTTCAGCGTAGCTGTAGGTCAAGTTCTCCTTTCTTGTGTAAAGAGTAAACATTGATACGAGAGACTATCAATCATTCTAAATGGGGTGCTTACATTATCATGATGGTACCTTCAGAGGTTCTCCGAACGCGCGTGAACCATGTCGAGACATCTGCAAGAAGTCATGCAGGACCAAACTCCCAGCTCCCACACGCCCTCCTCGCCCCCCCCCCACAATCAAGAAGGGCCTACTCGACTTAAACATAGCTCTAAGCGAGCACATCCCAGACGCCGCTTCAACCCCACCTTCCAGCCCATACTCTACAATGGGCAGCCCGATCAGCATTGCCAGTACTGTCGCAGTCCTTGAGGTGTACGGAGAGAGGGCATTTTCGCCAGGAAGCCTAAATCACAATGTCTCCGAGTGGGTCGCCCTAAAACTTAAGGATGATGATGACCAAATCTCACAAATTCGGTACCTAGGAGGAGGCGATGAAGTCTATCTTTACCACACCAAGGGGGGAATGGACATTCGAAGGCTCATTATCCGGGAGCCAGCTGAACCATGTGACTCCCTCCCCAACCCAATGTGGTTCTCTTTCTGGGCTGAAGGAGAGCTGGAAAACGATGTAAAATGCATTCTGCGGGTCCCCATAGCATGGGTAATTGCTAACAACACTCTCAAAAAAACGTACTATGCAGGCATAAACACACGCCTTGCCCTCCCAGCTTTTGAACTTGGTCCAACTGACTTATACGAGACATTTGGCTTTGAAGAACATGAAGTGGAGGAAATTCGTGCACTCGCAGCCATGAGGGGATTATTGTAGAGGGAACTATTTAGAAAGGAACACTCAAATCTATAGGCATCGAAAGCACATTAGAAAACAATATAGAATTTGACCACAAGTCCCATGGCCAGAATTTTTGATCTAACTTAAAATTTGTTTGCTCAGAGTTCATGTTTTTGGCACCGTCTGTATGTAGGCAAGTAAGGACAGGGACTACAGATCTCAAAGACAGTAAGGGATACTAGCAGAAACGGATAGACCAAGAGAACAATTTTATTGCTATTTGACTCAACACAAGGCACCAAAATCTCCTAAGCTGCCCTCTCCGCTCAATTTCTACCCCCGCTTCTTAGCTTAGTCGAAGGTGGTATGATCAATCTACAAATTCAGGCTGTTGTGGATGGCTTGTGCCAGGACAAAACATGAGATAGAATAACTTACAAACGTACTCGATTTGAGGCAGAACGATGGCAGATTGAGGATCAAGCCTGATTTGGTAATGCTCAACGAGAGAATCGTACCACGTTGTGTTGTACATGTTGGCAGGAAGACAAGCAGGGATGTCTTCCGGCTGTCGTGATGTGATTTCCTCGCTGTAGTGGCGATATCGGGGCGGGGCACCTGGACGTCGGTTCCCGAGATGATTGGTGGTGGGTCTGTGTTCATCAATATGGTATAGAAGAGACAAAACTTGAGGGCTCTGCCAATTTTGTTTTTTAACCCTAAATTGGTTTCCACCATCGGACTCATCAGAACTCTGACCGTTGATTTCAAGGCGCGACACCATCTGTAACAGAAGACTCCAACCTTCCTCTGCAACATTTTCTTCACAGATGGCAAGTCGAGTGTGATACAACTTCAGGGGATATCAGTGTTGACCCACCCATATAGGAGGATTATAATTACTTGACTCTGCCTGCGTCTCCTGCGCTTCTGCTGGCTATCCCAAGCTAAATCTTGTTCAACACAGCTTTGAGCGTCCTCCACATTCTCATCCTCCCGGGGTTGGCACTTATTGTAAACTTTTCAAAGAGATTCAATTCGATCGAGGAAGTGACGTGCGACAACCTCCTCGCTGAGATTCCTGTTGTGATGTTTCTTGGTCACATATTGGGCAAAGACCCCCGCAAGGTGTACGTTCCAAATGCATTCAGGGCTATCTAGGTAAATTTGAGGGTCTTGAAGACTCGGTCCTGGAGCAGTGTCGTCGTTGCAGAAACGCTCTACCTCATCACAATTCGCCAGGATATGTGGGTAGGCATGGACAATATTGGCGAAATCACGATCCTTGCCGATACCGAGGATGCTGCACATTTCGGATCTTGTAATCCGCATGGCGGTGTTGCGGTCGTCAGAGCAAACACCCCGTTTTTGAGGAACTTTGAACAGGTATGTCTTTCGAACAAGTTTTTTTCTCCCGGTTGGGGTGAAGTTGTTTGTAAGTTCGTCAACAGCATTTTGGAGATTCGAGACTTGTTCTTGGATGCTCCTGATGTCATGGTTGTCGCTGTCATTTTCACTTCCAGAATTCATTGGGACTTCTGGGTGGAACACGGCAAAGAGTGAGAAACAGATTGTGCAAAGACAAAGAATTGATAAGAGTCCTTTCACAAAAACAAAGCATTTGCCGAAGATGATGGCATCATCCATATTGGGCCTGGCTTGTCGAGTCAGAGCTCCCAACCCGAAGAAAAGCACTCTTCTGGAAGGGTCCTTGCCCCATGCCACAGCCAAACGGGCGGTTTTGCGATAGCAAACAGGCTTCACCGGCACGATTAGCGCTTTGTCATATATTCGGTTTTTTTTCATTAACTCTACCGCGGGGGATTGTCATAGATACATCCATATGTACAGCGTAGCTAGATATCAATCATAGCAAAAGTGAAAAATTCGTTGGTACATATATTTCACGTGACATGATCATTCAGCAGACCAATGCAATGCAGGACGCAGTATGCCTTCTTAGGTGAGTACTCTGCGAGAATTGTGCCATATAGTACATAAGTTGCCACCACGAAGAATAACATAAATTATTCTATATGATCAAGAATTCATGGAAATAGCAGTTGTAGAATGGAAGAAGCGGAACGACGGCACAGAAAAATGGTAACCGATGTTATTAAAGTAATACAGCGCTGCCGGGCGCACACCCCACTCCTCTTCTACCCAAAGTTATTGAGTTGACACCGGAACAAAAAGTTACATGTAGAATGACTTGCTCCGGGATAAGAAGATTACGGTGAGTCAGTTACACTGAGAATATGCCACCTCCTGGCGGTGAGGACAATGAATCCTCCATGATTATTTGCTCTACGTCGCCAGTAGGTGGACTTTCCTCCACCCAGTGAGTGACAACCGTTACAGTCTGAGTTTCCAATCGCACAGCAGTGACCGTCTTGGTAACTACTTCAGGCTGAACTGTCACTGTGTGCGCAACAGAGAGAATCCCAGTCTGCTCTGCGCATTCCGCATGACCCAGGGCATCATTACTGATAACAAGGGCAGTTTGAGTAGATGCCACCTGCTCCGCCGTTTCATAGACCGTTCAAGTAAAAACAACTGAAGCTTGGGCAGCAGCGTCTTGGGGACGCAGTGCTGCTAAGCACGCGGAATTAAAAAAAAGGATGGGCTTAGGAAGACAAATTCAATCCAGTAAGCGCAATCAGGAAACATCAAACTTACATTTAGGGATGAAAGGGCTAGAGCAGGAAAGAAGTATTGGATGGCAATTGCCAAGAATAAGAACAAGATGAGGCCCCGCTCTGCATTCCGGGACCAGTTTATCACAGGTGCTGCCGAGTGTGCAATGGCAGGCTCATTATAAGGTACGTTAGGCTAGTAAGGCATTCCACATCATATACCGGCGGTTTGAGAAATGATTAGATCCCTCGCTCACCTGCTTCGTCCACACTGATGCGCAAAAGTCGCTGGAACTAGATCCGCCAATAATGATGTGGAGACCGTTTGAGAGCTGTGCGGTGGCAACTGTCTGTATAAGCCCTGGAAGTCGGTGATAATAAATACTGCGTTACGATTAAATGGAAAGCTTACCTCTCGTGGTTAATTGTTGGATAACTTCTCACGTCGCCATATCCAAGACATAGATGATCCCATGATCGTTCCCATAGACAGCAATGTTCCCATCTTTGGCCCAAGCGCCTTGGAACGTGACCTGCCTCTTGAATTGAACGGGAAGGATCGCCTCTGGTAGTGATCCTGGAAAGCGGTAGACTTGGGCGTAGCTTTCCATCAGATTATGCATGAGAAGAAGGTCTTCACGAGGAGAAAGGGCCGCGTGGCCGCTAGAACAAAGTAAGATGATAGCAATGGTGCATACGTGGAACGCACACAGCGCATGTTAAATATTTTTGCCAAAGGACCTCTGAAGTCTGCGCGTCTCGGCATGTCCTATAAACTAAGGATAAAAAGGGTGCAACAAGTTTTGCACTAATGATCTTACATCTCTCCATTCTCTAATTTGTGAATTAGGAGGCTCTGGTTGCCTCCTCCAAAGAATGCTAGGCTGATGGGTATTACTCCAGGTGCATCCGCAACGGTCCAGAGTTCAATCAAATCAGCTTATAATCAATGAGATCATCGAATAACTAACACATCGAATTCGACTCACCTCCATCTACGCTAAATAACTTCAGGATCCCACCATGGCTGGCAATTGCAATTCGTTGATTTGCGGCATCATATACTTGTGCAGCAACGCTATCATTAAACTTAAACACTTCAATGGACTTCGAAGATCTTTGGGTGAACCACTTTGATATATGTCAGCAAGATATCACAAGGTCAAAAAGGAGCGTGCACGCTATTGTGTTTTGCCTGAGGAACGATGGATACCAGCCCTCGTATGCTTCCAACACAAAGGGTTCCAACCCTATCACCAGTAGCAGACTCTGAGTCTATGCAAGTCAAAGCGGTGACCTTGCCCCAAGCCGGTTCATGAAGAGTTTGAATGCGGGTGAAGTCGCTTGTTGAATATACGCAAACGTGGCCATCATCACCTGAAACAAAGCGCTCAAAGGAAAAATACCAATCTACAATTTGCAACTCACTACCAATGAATACAAGGGTAGCGTCACGGTTGAAAACAATGGAACTGATTGGGCCCTTACTGCCCTTAAGGTCACTATGAAACCAGTACTGATTGATCTAAGGGATATCAATGGAATCCTCTCAGCATAGAGAATAAGTACCTGTAGAGCGGACATAATGAAGGACGAGTAAGTAACCAAAAGAATCGCGCAGAGTTAAATCTTGGCAAAAAAGATTATGTAATGAATCCAGACAAAGGCGCTTTGTTCTTAAAAAGGCAATAAATGATTGCAGAGATGGATACTTGTATAGAATGATCGCGTGAGGGGTCATAAAATCCAAATCGAGACTTGACAATGAGAGACAATGGGAAGTAAAGCACCCCATTCTATATCACTTTCCACTCAGTCCTGTTCGACGGCAAGTGGATGATGAGAAAGACTTCGATCCAATGCGACAGGTAAACTGTCTTTGATAAAGCCGTCTGTAGTCCATACATCGTCAGCCATAGGTATATAGAGCATCTGCATAAACTACCATTGTCGTCTTCTTCTTCCACCTCAGGGTCTTCTCCATCATCGACTTGAGCCTCAATGTCTAGAAAATGATTCTGTCAAGTAGTGTATCCAACCTCAATGCTTCAAACATATCTCACGTCTAACCTTCTTCTTTTGACGCACATCTGTTCTCGGTCAAGACACTGAAGATATCGTAGTTTATAAAATCCATTAGAAGTCAATCTCTAACTAGTCAAATAAATCAATCTATATAATCATCATCCAACAGTTGTTGCAGGGGCCATACGTCGGACTTTCAATTCAAATGGTGCCTATCTAAGCAACCTCTTAACTTGAAGGTGGGTTTCTGACATTGAAACTAGTCATGTGCTGCTACTCGGGGATTCCCGTTGATCACAAGGGGAAGTTGAACTTGGTCATATTTTCTGACGCCAGCCTGTCACCATGTATAATAAATTGTCATTATCAAGAAACACAAAGCGCAAAAAATGCGGATATATTACTAGGAATAGTGAGAAACAAGGTAGACAGCTAGTTAATTAAGACGAGAACGCTGTACAATGCGTATATTAACACAATTGTTTGAATAAGAGAAAACAAATACTTACTTGGAAGTAACAGTATCATCAACGGAGCGATCATCCGCGGAGGAACTCAATGAGCTGGATGATCTATTTCGAAAACGCTTGCCGGGATTGCGAACTGAGCGCCCGGGCATCCAGAAAGTTGTAAATGAACATCAACGGGGGTGCATTATTGCATTCTCCTGATGAAAGACGGCATGCGAGAAACTGATATTGCAAGCGAATAACAGATTAACAGCAGATTCAATGTTTCAACACGTAGAAAGACTTACATCAGTATCTACAACTCCTAGTAAGATCGGACTTGACGGATCAGTCATCAGTGCTCCAAGGATAGGATGAGAAGATGGGATTAGAGAAGCGTGTATGAGCAACGAGTGGACACAAGCTCATACTTACAGCAGAACACGATAATATGATAAACACTTTTAGGGAATTACAACCCTCAAAAATAAAAAATCGTTGGATTGATTATATAAGCAGGTGCACCGATGATTATTGATGACATCACAACCAAATTTTGGTGCACCTGACTGGACCAAACTATTTTTCCCCCCTATTCAATTTGCGCAGTCGTAGTTTCTGCTTAACAAGGCCACAAGCCCACGGTGAGGCCCTTCATACCAAATTGATCTACGCTGACATAAATCATTTACATTTTCGGTCAAGCTTCCTAATAAGCGATAAGCGCTTGAGCGCTTCAAGGCCTCAAAGCTTCAACCATGGCCAATGACCATTCACTCCGCCCCCTTTCTCCAATTCAGTACCAGGTATGTTTTTTTTCAACTTGACAATGTAATAGCTTCGGTCCACTTGTAGATGTCAATCTCAACATTACTCCTGACGTGCCCCATCGAAAATCACCCGCTCCTTTGACCGGCCATGAGCTCATGGCCATGTTTCCACCAGCTCCACCCCAAATGACCGAAATGTGCCGTCCGGCAAGTGGACTCTTTCAGAGACAAGAGCGTGCTTCTTTTTGCTCGGGCTGACCGTGACCTACGCCGCTGTATCCGTTCTCGACCGATTTATGTTTTCCTGGAGTCGCTTGTCGTCTCGCATCGCTCCACGCCTGCGGAAAAACAGTTTGAATTTGCCCCCAATCGTTCATTCACTCAGAAGCGAGTCGCCTTATCCGTGTGGCATGGGACATTTGTGGCTGTGATAAAAACTCTTTGTTTTATTCTCCTTCAAAGAAATGGCCTTTATATACTCCTGCAACATTTAAGGTCCTGTTTTTTATGCCTGTGACCTCCAGACGTAATCGAAGTCGTGGAAAACAGGTCTTGACTCCTTGGAGCCGCATCGCATCTGGTCCTCACCGCGCTGCTTCACCGTACGGTACATCGTCTATGGATCCACAAATTCGCATAGTACGGCGATTTATCGTGGCAGGTGTGTTGCGACTGGTTAACCATTTACAGGCACTCTCGCAAGAGAATCAAACTCAAATACACATACACTCTGCCGATGACCTTTTAGAACGGGGGATCCAGTCTAGTGACATTGACAATATCGAGGGCAGGTGTCATTGAGTTGCTGAAGAACTGGAGATTTTCCAATTGAATATGGCGCTGAGACATGCTAAGGAGGAGCTTGAGACTCTCAAAAAACAGAGAGATGAAGTCACGCGCATGCCTCGGTGTTATTTTACTATGAGACGTTCGTATATCATTGCTCTAAGACTGTGAAACCCTCAAGGCCCAATTAATCGACGAGAAAGTTCAACACGAAGCTACCACAATCGAACTCAGTGGTCAGAAAACACAACTTGCAGCTGCCGTGGCCGAAAGGGATCACTTGACCCCGGTGCATTAGATATCCTTCCTTTCGTTTCGGTCTGTTTGTTGAATATCGTGGGCAGATTGTTGAAAAGCTAAGGGAACTTGCGATGTGCAATGTTTGTTATCAACCAATCATTGATTTAACATCGCGAGTCACTATTTCACAGCCACTTTATCTTGATTTGCTGACTATACTTCACAAGCAGTCTTTTGTGCGGACATATATTCTGTTTCAAGTGCGCTGAGCGCTGGTGGGAAGGAGCTACGATTCACACATGCCCCCTATGCCAGGACTACTGTTTCCTGCCAGAACCTCTAAAGATTAAACACTTGGAAGAGGTGTTTGCATTGGTTGGTGCTTAGCCTCGCACGCACACATTAGTCCGGAACAGAGGAACGGGATCAATGATCGTGTATTTTATTCTTACGCGTATATCTTGTAATCCATTTATTCTCGAGCGTGTTTGCACTTCGTGGTTGTATTAGTGTCCATGCTGTTTGCAATAAGCAGGAAAGATAACAAGTTTATTCATTAAATCAGACGTGACATGACATACATGTGCAACTCTGATTGAGGGTTAAGTACTAAGTAGGTATACATACATCATTCCTCTCGCTCACGGGCTCACCGATCAAACTTGGAAACCTCTTGGTTATCGAGTTGGATCGATTCGCGACGTAACCTTGCCCAACGTTCACGCCACCTGGAAGTCTGCGAGGAAAGTTCCAATACCCAAAGATACATAAAACCAACACCGCCTTTACTTTTCCCCGCCTCTTAGCCAGTGTGGCTTGCCGGCAGTTAAAATCAAATTCATTTGAGTTGGATCGGTTATATAAGCAGGTGCACCGATGATCGTTGATGACATGATGATCACAACCAAATTTATCTACACTGACATAAATTGAGCGAGGTTTTTGTGGACACTGACTGACTCAGACCGGAGACACGCCGAAAGATGCTGATGACCAAAGCTCAAGTCTACCCACTCACCCTCTCCCAATACATCCCTCCGAGGGTGGCCTCCCAAAGGGGGAACAATGGCCCGTAAAACGGGTGATGATTGCACTCTCCGCCAAATCCACACTCACTCAGGGACACATCAGGCCATAGTCTGACTCGAGTCCAAATGCCCATGAAAACAATACCGGCGGCTCCAGTCCTCCCCGCGAGAGCCATCTTCCTTGCTCTGCTAAAGATAACATCGCAATATGAACCCCCCGACACCAGAGTCCTCCAAGGCAATCTTTGCCCCTGGGAAAAAAGGTGATGTTGCAAGAACGTGGCCTAGGGTAAGCCCAGAAATATTCACGGCGAGGAATGTCGATGACAGGTGTCAGAAATTTTCATTTGCAAGCCTAACAAGCATAAGAACCCTTGAGACCAAGTTCGAAAGCACGCCCCATCCAGAGATAACCAACAGATGCCAGCCGATTCCCCCCCCCCATAGCAGTATCACCTCGCAAGCGCAAATTGATTCCACAGAAGGCACTCCCTTCTCAAGGTAGGTCCAATAAAGTGGACTCAGAAAGCCCCCGCGCTAATGACTACACCCTTCATGGGGTAGAGTGGCCTCAAACTGAATTACAAGAAAGTTCTCCGACGCAAGAGGCCCAGGAGAAAGACCGTTTCATCGCCTCTTTTCCCTCTCTGCAACCCAACCCAAATGCCGGACCTCCAAGTTTGTGCATCCGGACCAGTTGCAAACAAATGGGCCAAAAACCTTCCACCATACCTCCCACACCCGAATATACAGAAATTGGCATAGGCTCTGGGAAGAAATTCAGGTTATCTTACGAGTGCAGGGACATAGACAGTGCAAAACCCCCTTTCAGCCCAACAAAAAAAAAAGATGTCGGAGAGACATACCTCGACCGTATTCCCCCCGTATAACAACGCGATGGACTTCGCACCCCTACACAAAAGGAACCTTCCACACCAAGCTGCAGGGGAGATGTTTCTCCTGCACCACACATGCAGCGGCTCTCAGCGTGACCAGAGTAATCCAGCCATCTCTATGCCCCTCGTGCACCCCCAACCACAGCTGGCTACTGGTGATTATACGTTCCGGGAGGCACTTCTGGTCGACACTCCCCCATGCAGCCCTGAGGGAAGAACCTTTGTCGGAGATGATTATATGGAAGTTGTAAGGTCCCCAGGGGTAATTTCCCCCCTCTTTCCTGACGACCCCGTCCTTACACCAAGAGCAAGTCAGCGCATCCCCAGAGATGTCACACCAGTCCAACTCCAAACCCCACCAGCAGAAAGGACTGAAAGTCACATTGTTACCAATAGCAGGGGCCTCCGACGCACCGCAACCCCAGCTGAGGAGTGGCCTAGGGTATACCTTCTTTCATCTCCCTGGGAGAATGTTGCAGACACCCAGGCAGAAGCTTGGAACAAAGTTACCTCAGCAAAGCTGTGGGCGAGAGTCTTCAGAGGGAAATACAAAAATAACACCCTAAATATAACTGACAAAACACAGGCCATCATAAAAAACTTGGTGTCCATCGAAAGTGATCTTTCTCTGGGAGTATCCTTCCCCCTGCAGAAATTCCCTATTGGAAACGACCGCTTCCCCAACCCGTACCACATGTTAATATCCGGTCTCTCTGACGAACAAGCGGAGTATATTACAAGCTTAGAAGTTGTGTCTACAACCAAAATCACTCTTCTCTTTACCCCTTTTGAAGAGCCACGCCCTGAATTCGTGGCGACCATCTGTGGTCTCACTCTACAGAATTCCGAAGAGGCTACTCAGGTATTGATGGCGCTCATCAGGAAACGATTTCAATGTTCGAAGGAAGTGATCCAGCACCTGACAGACTGCTCGCCCCTACCCCAGGAAGAGGCGCTGGCAGAGATCTTGGGAGCCATCATGCTACGTTTCATTGAAGTTAAAAGGAGTACGGCCAATGGCAGGGATTTCCGCGGCTGGAACGTCTACTTGCATAACTCGAGCCTTAACGACAATGATCACATACAACTCATCAAACTCCTGAGAGCTTGTACTTATCCAACACCAGCTTTTGGTTTCAGTATCCCCTTAAGAGGCCAAGACACTCTGCTTTGTGTTAATTGCAAGTCGATTGATCACGATACTCCCAACTGCCCATTTCTGAACATTCCAGGCTGGCTAGGATTTAAACCGCCACCACAATCAACTGGGAATCCCAAGAACGCATATGTTGGTGAGATGGGCAACTACTTAGAGGGCGGCTCCCATCCACGTGGAAGAGGAAGAGGTAGGGGTAACTCAAATAAAGGTAGATACGGTTACCGACGTGGGGGAAGAGGCTTTAGATTGTGACGATCAACAGCCTTTGATCGTCTATGCAAGCGACACGTCCACCCTTGACATTACATCGTGTTGTCACATTGACAACAATGACCTCATTGTTTCATACTGTATATACTGTATTATAGTTGTACATACTACTTCATTCGTCCTTGTACTGCATCCTTTTCCCCACTCACATCAAGGTCGTCAGTCCACTGGATTCGGCTTTTCTCTCTCTCCCAACCCTTCATCCACTTACCCTTCTCATTGTTTCCTGTCCTTCTTTCCCATAGCACTTGTCTTGTAATATACTTGCCTGTGCCGGTTTGAGTGCGGAAAACTATGCAAAGAGAGTTCTACTGCATAACGTCATGACAAAAGGCGACGGACAAATAGATTACTACCTCACATACCTGGAGTAGAGTATGATACAGACTCTACCCCCGCCTTTTAGCCTGCATAGCGGCTTGCCGGCAGTAAAAATAGAATTCATTATCGTTATTGTCATCATCATTATCATCATCATCATGTCATCAACAATCATCGGTGCACCTGCTTATATAATCGATCCAACTCTCGACAACATATTGAGGGTCGTAATTCCTTTTCATATTATCGTGTTCTGCTGTATGAGCTTGGGTCCACTCATTCCTCATACACGCCTCTCTAATCCCATCTTCTCTTCCTATCCTTGGAGCACTGAAGACCTATCCGTCAAGTCCGATCTTACTAGGAGTTGTCCGTCAGATTCTGATGTTCATGTATGTGTTTCTACGCATCTGCTGTTAACGTTAATCTGTTATTCCCTTGCAATATCAGCTTCTTGCACGCCGTCTCTCAGAAGCAGAAATTGATAATGCACCCCCGTCTGTCGATAACCTATATTCTCTTTTTCAGGCGTCATTGTGTGGTATGGATACCCAGAAAGTGTCTAACCTTAGGCTCTATGATGCCCAATTCAAATCACTCATGGCCTATCGAGTGATTGATGTTTATCTACAACTTTCTGGACGTCCACTACATCTTTCCTCTCCGTCTGCAGAGCCCATCAAGGCTACTCAAAAAATAGTGAGTTTATACTCGCTAATCAATATACATTGTTCTGAAGTTGGGTCCCTCTTAAAAGCATCTGGGTGTGTTAAACAACCTCCACAGTTTCCTTGCAAAAGCGCAAACGGAAATTTTGAACCATGTCCCTAATTTGGAAAGCGAATCTCAAGAAATTGAACCCTTTGCGCCCTTGTCATCGCCATACAGTCCTGCAAGTTCCCTGGTTCATTTGTATTCAGACATGGCTAGGCGCGCTTCGAAAAGAGATGCCGCTACAACTATCATCAATTTATCATCGGCGGCGGTCCATCTTGGGTGCTTGCTCAAGGCGAGTGATCGTATGATATTGATATTTGATCCTTGGCTTATTTATTTACTTCTAACCCGTGGTCAGGGCAATCTTAGCCTTCCTACAGACGTGTCGGCGGTTGAGGAACTGTTAATTTCAGAGTGAGTCGTCGCTGTCCTTCCTAATATATATAAAACTAATGCGGCACCAGTGATAGTGGAGACCGCAAAGTTTTGAAGCATGTGCACGCTTGCCATTCCTATTCGTCGCGGAAATGTATCACTTCCATGCATAACACGTTGTATCTTGCACTCACTGTTTCTCCTCTCTTACTCCTTGCATCTCGAGAATATTGCGATATGGTAGGCAAGGATGCCCTTCTTGCAGTGCGTCCCATAGCAAATGGCATTGGCAACAAGTATAAACTCTTCTTCTTTTCATATTTATCAGCTTTGGAATCACATCGGCCAACTTGAACGACCTGCAGCTGTAAGGAAAGCCGAAAACACCATTTGGAGGCTGTTGTTCAGATCTGCCCTGCGGAGGCGATCTGGTTGATGAACTTAGATCTGCATTGTTCTCGTTTGATTCCATTGCTCATGATGATGCACCTGTGTGGATACCTCTTGTGACTTTACCGAGGGGTAGGCTTGCTTTCTTGCTGATTTAACTGATGCTGACATTTTTTGTCTTGTGAAGGCAGTGCCCGTTTTGCTGTACCCATCAACGGTAGTCTTCTTTCAAAGGAAGTTTCTGCAACGGGGTCCAATTCTTCTGCATCTGAAAATATGACCGAGATAGACTACCTCGGCAGATTAGGGCCATCAGCTCCATCTTCAGACGGCATCTTCTCACTCGATTTGGGTAGTAATTCTTCGTCTATACACTTACTATCTACTCAACTCTCCGCTTCTCCATCTTTCTCAACATCTTTGTATTGTTCCGACTCTCAACCTGCCGATAAAATTTCGCATGATGATGCTCCCTTTCCATCATCCTTCGGTAAACAAAAAAACGTCCAATCCGATCTTGACTGCCCTCGAGGTAATGCGAACTTGCTTGTCAATCCCTACTAACAGTTAACACCTCTCCCGTATGTAGATGAAACCTCCCCTGACCCTCGATCTACGTCAACTTCTGACGTGGTGGATGAAAGCGCTGCGGTCCAATCTGTTCAGAAAGAAGCTGTTGTTCCGTCCTCCGATGTGGCAACTGCACATTCTGATGTTCAACTTGATCTTGATTGCCCTCGAGGTAACGTGAACTTACTTGTAAATCTCTACTAACAGTTAACACCTCTCCCGTATGTAGATGAAACCTCCCCTGACCCTCAATCTATGTCAACTTCTGACGTGGTGGATGAAAGCGCTGCGGTCCAATCTGTTCAGAAAGAAGCTGTTGTTCCGTCCTCCGATGTGGCGACTGCACATTCTGATGTTCAACTTGATCTTGATTGCTCTCGAGGTAACATGAACTTACTTGTAAATCTCTACTAACAGTTAACACCTCTCCCGTATGTAGATGAAACCTCCCCTGACCCTCGATCTACGTCAACTTCTGACGTGGTGGATGAAAGCGCTGCAGTCCAATCTGTTCAGAAAGAAGCTGTTGTTCCGTCCTCCGATGTGGCGACTGCACATTCTGATATTCAACCTGATCATTGCCCTCGAGGTAACGTGAACTTACTTGTCAATCTCTACTAACAGTTTACACCTCTTCTGTATGTAGATGAAACCTCCCCTGACCCTCGATCTTCAAGACGTTCTTCTCAATTCGACGAGGACGAGTTTGACGGTTCTGCACCTGATCTATCTGTTGATGCCCAAATCACCAGGAGGTTTGAGCATACGTCAACTTCTAAATCTAGCTCTGCCCCTTTGGCATCTAGCCAGTCACCAACCAAAACCATCTCCCGCAGCAGGAAGACCCAGGGCTGGTGCTCCAGAAAGTCTTGCTCCAGAAAGTCTCGCTCTAAGATTGAGAAGCATCCTATCGAAGAGAATTATCTCTCGTCTAGTATTGACATGGATAATCTGCTTGACGGCACTGTTGGTGGACCTCTTACCATTTTTTTCTTTATCTCATGCATTATACCTTCCGTGCAGGATACTGAAAACGGAGATATACCGCTAGACTTGACACACAGCCAGCCTTTGATTCAAGGGGATAGCCCTGTCAAGTACACAGTTAGCGGCTTGTCAGAAACGTTCTCTTTTACTCCCTCCTTCCACGTTAGTTGATGTTTATCTTTGTATGCCATTTATTATATTGATATCTATCTGCCAGCTCGCTGAGGACCTAGAATTCTTCTATGAACTTGATGCAGCTCTTTGTCGAAGACAAAATGGACGCTCTATGGTAAAGATAGTCGATCATTATGAATATGTTAATCTGAGCCCGATGGATGTCATGGAGTTTTTTACTGATCACGCATGTATTCTGGTGGTTAATCAGCCTCATGATTGTCTTGCTTTTGATGCAGACACCTTGTCCACCGTGTGCTCTCTTGATGTTGTTACAACTCTACATGGTGACTATAGTGTATTCTTGCTTCGTTTGTTGATCTCATGCATGTTCTTCCCAGATTTTACTTCCTTTGGTCCCGCGCAAACTCGGCAAGGTACCCCATATGACCTGATACGCAGTCTTCGAATGGAGCATCCTAGGGCTCTAAGTGCGCTTCATTTACCTTGTTCTCAGGATACATTTGTTGTGCCACCCTTTTCAAGCGAACTTGTCGCTTGGAAAGAAGTACAGGGACGACCTTACTGTCCATATTCTGAAGTGTATCCCGTCTCTGACATGAGGTGGGCGATAGCGTCTACTAGCTCCGCACATCATTACTGGCACATTGATGCCAATGGGTTTGGTTCCTTTGTACAAGTCAAAACCGGAACGAAATTGTGGTTTATAGCGACCCCTAAGTCTGGTTCCTTTGATGATTTCCGATCCATGGATATTTTCACCGCCGACTACAATTTTGTTCGCTCAAATGAACATCTATGGAATATCGAGCTGGTTGTTTTTGGTCCGGGGAGTACGCTGTACGTACCTCTTCTGCTGATACGCTTCTTTTATTGACTTTTAAATAGTATAATGAGACCTAATTTACCTCATTCAGTATTCACTCCTGTTCCCTCTATTTGTAAAGGTGGCCATTTCTATTGTACGGTGACTTTGATGGATTCTATTTCTGGAATCTATCACCATTTTGTGAGCAGTCAAGTGATCACCAACGCCGACCACAAGTCTGCTTTGCATTCCTGTCTTTGTCGTCTTCTCACCTATTACACCCGTGGACTTACTGAGGACAGCCCTCCCGAGTTCAGTGAGTATTAATCTCCTTTCCCTAAAGTGATTGTGATGTATTGGACATGTCACCAGAACGTAACACCGAACACCTACCTGATATCTCCTCATGGAGAGGTGTTCTGGGACTGTTGTCCCTTTGCATCTACTTCGAACTTTGTAGCGCTCTGATTAATTGGGATTATGCAGAAAACGTGCAATTGTTCAAGGCGTTGATCAAGTTGAGATATCGTGCAAGGAAACTCGTCCACTGGCTTTTTAATACACGGTCTTTCGATGGTCCCTCAGGTCTCCTGCATACAGATGTGGCATTTAGCGACATCTACTGTCGTTTCCTCGCCCATCAAGCAAGTATGTTGGTTCTTCTAAAGTCTCTTGCCTGGAAAGCAGGACATCATGGGGAGGAAACGGGGCTCAAACCGACCCGTTTTGCGCAGGCCGTAAAGTTATGCCTTGAGGATGGATTTGCCTGGGATTTGTATCGCCAGCCTTTATCACCTGATATTAAGAGGTCTTTTTCATGGCCAGGTCCTGCTTATGTTGTCAAGGAGGTCGGAAATTCTGGATTTGGTAGGTGACCTGTTGCTTCATCTCATATTTCTTGTTGCTCATTGGTATATAGGCTTTCCTTACACTGATGGACTGGTTGCGGGAGACATCATTACTGCTCAAAATTTCGGTCTGCCTTTGGTGCCAATAAGCAGGTCTTCTTCCTGTAAACCCGTCTTTCATGGACCCTCAGAATTTGATCCTGAGGTCGAAGGCATGTCACCCTTAAGGCGCTCGGTTCGTAATCCTGGCAAGCGTTCTCGAAATAGATCATCCAGCTCATTGAGTTCCTCCACGGATGACTGTTCTATTGATGATACTGTTACTTCCAAGTAAGTATCTGTTTACTCTTCTTCGAATAATTGTGTTAATATACGCATTGCACAGGAAGCGTTCTCGTCTGAATTAACTATCTATCTATCCTGTTTCTCACTACTAGTAACATATCCGCGCTGCTTGTGCTTCGTGTCCTTTTCTAATGACAATCCATTATACGTAAATTAAGGGGCTGAAGTGAACATATACATGTGGCAGGCTGGCGTCAGAAAATATAACCAAGTCCAACTTCCCCTTGTGATCAACGGGGATCCCCGAGTGGCACATGACCAGTTTCAATGTCAGAAACCCACCCTCAAGTTACGAGGTTGCTTAGATAGGCGCCATTTGCATTCAAAGTCCGACGTATGGCCCCCGCAACAACTGTCGGATTATGATTATATAGATTGATTTATTTGACTAGTTAGAGATTGACTTTTAATGGCAACGATATCTTCAGTGTCTTGACCGGGAACGAAAAGGTATGGCAAAGATGTGCGTCAAAAGAAGAAGGTTAGACGTGAGGTATGTTTGAAGCATTGAGGTTGGAGACATTACTGATACACTACTTGACAGAATCATTTTCTAGACATTGAGGCTCAAGTCGATGAAGAAGAAGACCCTGAGGTAGAAGAGGAAGACAACAATGGTAGTTTATGCAGACGCTCTATATACCTATGGCTGACAATGTATGGATTACATATGACTTTATTGAAGACAGTTCACCTGTCACATTGGATCGAAGTCTTTCTCATCATTTACTTGCCGTCGAACAGGACCGAGTGGACAGTGATATAGAATGGGGTGCTTTACTCGCTCGTGCTCGTGCCCGCTCTTGCAGTAAACAACTTTTGTTCGGCAAATCACCTCATCAAAGTGTCAGTATACCTTTCGATGAAGTGACATGTCTCTGGAGGGTCGCCATAAAGGTATGCCTCCTTTTATGTTCTCTGTTCTCTGTTATTTTTCCATTTCCCTTCTCTTCAGCTAGGCTACGAGGACACTGCTACATTTATTGTCATGGAAAAGCTCAATTGTTCAAAAAGTGACGCGTGGTTTACAACAACTGCGTTTCTATATCCTATCTCTAATTACTGTTCGCGATTTGGACTCACTCCCCTCCTGTTCATAATGGCTTGCATTCACGCCTGTGTGTCCCTCAGCTCGTTCCGGTGGGCCGCTGCAGCCCCATTCTTCAACTTGGTCTTCAAAATGCAAAGTACTGGCCAGCAGTCTTCGTAATCCTTTAATTTTGGCCAGTTCTTATCCTTGATCATCTGATACAACCAGTCAGACCTTTCAAATGGCGAACAGCCACCGCTTACCTCGTCACATATCTTCTTGACATCTCTCTTGTCCTGCTTCCTGTAGCATTTGGTTAAATCCAGCCTTTCCTGAGCAACGGCATGAACAGTTTCCTGTTTAGAGCTGTCAAATTGTGAAATAAAAGCTCGAAGTCAAGGACGCACCGCTAATTGCTCAACAGACTTTTTAGACCAGCCGGTCTTAGCCAGCTCGGTTGCAAGGTTGAAACCTCCGCTGTTTGGTCTTCCTGGCTTACCATGAGGCCTCGGTATCTTCCTGTTGACGCTGCTGCGAGTGCGGGGAGTCTCTAGATTCTGATGAGGCTCGTCCTCAGGTTTGCTGCTGGCGTCCGGAGCTTCCGGGTCTACTGTCACAGTTGGATTGTCCGGTCCAAACTCCATACGCACGGCAGTTGGCGGGAATGGCGGAGGTGGAAGTGTAATGAATTCAATGCGAGCTGAATGCAGAGGATATGGTCTCTCAACGTGAAGTCTCATATTGGATTGGAAATTTGTCAAGAACATGCCGCCCTCACGCCATGATTATATGTCTATCTCCACAATCATGCTTTGGCATTTGCTGCTTTGGCATTTGCTGCTTTGGCATTTGATTCAGCTTTTAGGACAAAGACCCCTTTGTCTGGGTTCATTACATAATCTATTTGGGGCCTTCAATTGTTCTTTCATTTCTTTTGTTACACACTCGTCCCTTTTCGATACAAGTGCGAGGCGATTAGCGTGTTTGCAAGAGATGAGCATGTTCATGCATGGGAAACAAAGCGCGTGGGTGAGCTATCAAAGCCCTTTTCTTTCTTTCAATATATTGACAAAAGGTTGGAGACATCGACAAAGAGTCGGAGTTCGGAATGTAAACGTGTATGATATCTCCCTTTTGTCATAAGCATGTTTGATATCTCCCTTTCAGTTTGGTGACATTACTTTCCCCTTGCTCGAAGACGCTATAAAACATTTTCGACTTTCATGATTGGTCTTCAGCTCCCTGGTATCAACAACAGCGAAACTGTAGCTATGGAACCTGATCCCCCGTTTTATACGCCGCTTCCGGCCGCTGATATGAATCGCGATGTTGGCGTCCCTTCACGATCATGGAAGCGCGCCCGAGGCGACGATGACAATATTGTTGCTTCGTGCGTCTTTGCTTCTGTTCGTTTTCTCTCCCATCCATCCCAGTAATATATTGACGTGATTGGCCCAGAATTCTCATGCCAATGGCATCAATGGGACTGAAGTCAATGGCAAGATTGCCCATCTCCAGCAAAAGCTTGAGGAAAAAGACCTTGAGCTGAATAGGATTAAATACAAATTGACCGTGTCGCAAGGCGAAATCAAGACCATTGAAGCGATGTCAGAGGCCAGACAATCCTCTGACGAACGTGCATTAAAGGTGTGCCGCATCCCACTTGTTGTTATGTCTTCTCTCACCCTTGTGTGTTTTAGGAGCTGGAAATTAGGGAGTCGGAGAAGACCAAAGAGAGAGATGCTGACTTTCAGAAGATGAAGACCGATTTGGACACTCTTGTGCAGGAGAAAGATGATCTCCTCGTGTTGTTGAAAGGTTGCCAGAAGGTATATTCTAGACTGCTTAACAACTGCATCTCTTCTCATCTTCGCTGAGGCGCTCAACAAAGCGCTTGAGGAGATTGTAAAGAGAGACCATGACATCGAAGTGATCTCTTACAATAGGGACACTCTCCAATGTGAGCGGGCTGCGTTGAACTATGAGAAGGTTGCTCTCCAAGTATGGATGGTATTCTACAATTGTCACAATGTTCTCTTCTCACCGCTGCTTTAAATTCTCAAGGCCGATCTCGAAGCTGAGCTCAAGGAAGCAAGAGACAAATTGCAAAGCATGGAATCAAAACTGGACACGATGAGCCACGAACAAGATGCTCTCAATATGAAGCTCGAAGACCAGCTAAACATAACAAATTCTCTCGTGGCTGATCTCAAAGCCGAACTCGCATCTATGAAGGTCAATCATTCTGTACTGACTCTATGATATAACCTCTTCTCATTGTAGCGTTGCACTTCAGACAGTCCATGAGAGCTTGCTTAGAATCATTGAAGTGAAAGACGCGGAACTAAAAGAAAATAAGTTGAAATTAGACGCGACTGAATCAAGTCAGGTCGAACTTTCCGCCAAGCTCAAACTTGGAGCTGCGTCCTTATCGGAGCTTGAAGCTAACCTTAAGGTCACCAATTCAGAGTTGCAAGAAGTACTGGAAGCGACTGACAGCGAAAAAAATGCTCTCGTGGCCGGTTTCAATGCCAAACTTGAATCTATGAGACTCAATCTAAAGGTATATATCTCTGTACTTGCTCTATAATATATCCCTTCTCATTGCAGCTTTGCATTTCAGGCAGCTAACGAAAACTTGCTTAAAATGACTCTGGAGAGAGATGCGGAGCTACAAGAAAATCAATTGAAACTGGATGAGGTCCAAGCATTACGAGTCAAACTTTCCAACAAACTTGATGCTGAAGCTGCGTCATCGGCACATATCAGGTATGAATTAGAACAGGCGAAGGTATGGCCCCTTTAAATTATTTATAATCACGCCTATTGAATCAGCTTTTCTAGGCAGCCGCCAATCAGGCTTCTGAGGCAAAGGATAGTCTCATTCAAGACCTCACTTCTGAGTTGTCACAAATCAAAAAGGATCTCTACGACATTCAGCTCCACAAGGATGCTTTCGAACGGCAAGCTTTAACGGAGGTCTCATCCAAGGACAATATCATTCACCAGTTATGCAACAAATTGTCAGCTATGCAAACAAACTTCTCAACTTATATGCAAACAAATTCCGCAATTGCTTCGTCGTTGTCAGCAGTGAGTTTGAACTCATTCTGTTGTGACCTCCATTTGCTTACACTTGTCATATTTGACAGAAGCTTCAAGGAAGGGAGAATGAAGTTCGAGAATTAAAGGACGTTGGTATTTGTTCTTTCCTTCCAAGTACAATAGCTCACCCCGAGAAGGAATTGCACAAGGTGCGGCAGGATAAGGCGTCTGTAGAGGACATTCTATCTGCAGCCCGTGTTTTGACTACCAAGTACAAAGCCAAAGTGGAGTCGGTGGATTCCGAATTGATCAATGCCAGAACTCGACTGGAAGTTGTTGAAGCTGAGAAAATCATGCTTACTGCCAAGCTGGACATGCTCACAATAACGTACACTCTCAACGTGAGTTTTACTCTCATTCCAGAATCCTTGTCCTTGAGTTCCTTACTCAACTAGGTCTCTGAAGTCTCAAAAATCATCATCTTGCTTGCAGCTATCTGCTCTGAATGCATTGCCATTCTGTCTATTGTCATTGCTTTGCAACCCTATGTCGAGGTTCCCTTTATCATCATCTTCCTGTTGGCTGTTATATGTTACTTTCGTTCGCCGTTTATATCTTTCTGACTGAATGCCTTATTGTTTTCCACTTACTGCCGTAAAACGTTTTATTTCATATGTGCAATCTCATTTCATGTATTCTAGTATGTTTTTACTTATTTTTGGCTTTGATTCAAATGTAAAGGTCAAGACAGTTAACCAGCAAGCCTTTCAGCGTTGCTTGATGGATACGCTGACCGAGTCACAAGCTTTAGGATCACTGTGATCTCATCCTTAACGAGCCAGCTGGAAAGATCGCACAATTGGTGGTTGAAAATACCGTCAATCTCATTGTGCAGGTATGTGTCAGATATTTCTATCAAAATATATTTCAACCGACCTCTGCTTAACAGGCCTGGGCACAAGACAACGAGGTTATCAACCAGGTCCTTGTAGGTGACTTCAACAGACACCACTCGATGTGGGATAGCCCAAGGAACAGTCACCTGTTCACAAGCAGAAATCTTGACACAGCTGACATGCCCATAAGCTTACTCACTCGACACAGATGCGCGGGGTTCTACGTCGGTGGGCGGTGTGGTCGGGGAGAGTGAAAGTGAGCGTGAGCCTGCCCCGGCGGTTCGTCAGTCCGCCTGCGAGTCCGAAAGGGGGATCGGTCAAGCTTGTTGTGGGTGTGGAGAGTAGTGAGAAGGGGGAGGGCTATGACGGAGCCTTTGCCTTTGTCTGTCGCGGCTGAGACTAGGACGACGACGAGAGTGGTCAAGATGAGGTCAAGTACGAGTGTTGCTGCGAGCACTAGTATGGGTGCGTCTACGAGTACAAGTGGGAAGATCGCGAGCAACATGAAGCAGAGTATGAAGTCAAGTACGAACGCCAGGGGGTGGCGCAGACGTGGGCCCAGAAAAGGTGGAGAGAAATAGTTTGGTTCTTTCCGGTAGCACTGGTGCCACTAAACCGGTGGGGATTACACCACCTCCAGCCGCTCCACAAAACCGTGCGTTGTCCCCATCTTCCCTAAACAAGATGCAAGCCAAAGTGCTTCGGGCAAAACTCATGGGTGCACCGGATGCAGTCAAAGGGATTCTGTGTCATCCGCATATAAAAGTACGTCCAGGTCAAGATATCCTACAGAACAGAAGGTTAGAATGGTAACTAGAAAACCAGGCATATCACCTACCATCGCATCCTGTTTATTCTCAATCGTCTTGACAGCGATCTCAGCGAGGAAGTAGTCATGCAGAAGGCAAATTGGCAGGTGCGATTCAATTGGCAGGCCTTCTGCCAAGAACTTTTTGTAAAAGTCCTTCCGAGTCTGTTGGCACATGAACACACAACGGCTCCGTTCATCCTCTCTCGGCCGACATGCACGGCCCATCATCTGCAGCACATCCATGACAGGGTAATCAATGTACCTGTGCTCCTTCCCCTCATAGAATTGGACACCCGTGATGACATCAATTGACTAGGGCATCATGTGTCGCTGGTGCATGTGGAGGTGGAAAGCGGAACAGATGAAGGCCTTGACAGAGACACGTCGCTTGTCGTCGTCGGAGGCGGGGACTCAGACGGTAGTTCACAGACCGAGGACGGCGTCCCATCACTGGAAACCTTCATCTTCTTGCTCTTAACTAACAACTGATCCCTCGGGAGATCGTCTAGCTCCTCCGAGCTACGCTTTTGCAGCCGATGGGGGGACGTCTGCCCCGTTTGTGGTTGTAAGCTGATATGCAGGTGAGTTATTTTTGTCCGTCCGCGCTCTCTTTGGAGGCGTCCCACCACGCAGCAATAGACCATCCGCCGTGTCGTAGTAATCGCGTTTGTGCGTAACATCGATATCAAGCTCGTCACTGGATCGCTTTCTAGACCACGAAATGACAACAGTTGGGAGAGCCAGGGAAGACAGCTGCTCCGACAAATCAACTTCCACAACCTCGCTCCCGTCCGATGCAGACGTAGACTCGAACTCCTAAAACCCTTCGACCTCGCGCACTTCTTCTTCCATCAAATCTTCCGTGTTTTCTTCATCTTTATCGTACGTATCCACATCATGCTCGATTTCATCTTCACCTTCCGGCGAGTCTGAGACCAAACGAAAACCGAGATACATGCTGGTCCATCTATGGGACCAATCTTCAGGGCTATGTTCAAACTTGACACGTACCCAGCCAGGTGGAAGACCTTCAAAACCGTCGTGTTGCGTAAACCAGGGAAGGACGACTACGGGCTTGGGTTACTCCTCAAGGCACAGAGCGATAACAAGTTCATGGTGAGGCTTTTCATGAAGCATTGTCATTATACTCGGAACAAGGGCGGTGGCGCGGTTGCTGAGGCGTTTACGAATTGGAAGGTGATCTATAATTTGAACATGTGTATGACGTATGGTACGCAATCTCGTGTGTTGCGAGTCGTGTAGTGGATTTGGCTGATGCGGTGTTTTCTTTGTAGCGTAGTGCATCGGAGTTGCATGGAAGACCTATTCGATCCCGCATGATTGGACAGTTGGGAATGAATTGCTGAGGCATACCTTGGCTCTTGTGAGTGCATTTCTTTTGACGTGCTTGGTATCTTGCTTAAGTCTCGCTTGTGGCAGCTCCTTATCGGTCTTCATGTTTGGGCCACTATGGAATCTTACAAAGTTCTTGGAGTCTTTGGTATGTCTGGCCAACTGGCGGTTCTTTACCCGTGTCGAGAAGTATGCATATACATTTTCCCTCTCATCACCTCGTTTCTAAATTTCTGCCTTACCAGCCCTCACATGCGAAAGCTGTACGGCGACTCTCTGAAGAAGGACGCGGGCTTCGTCAAGGTGATGAAGAGCGTCGCAAGTAAGAAGGGGGGAATTCGTGCGGAAGGTGTATGGAGCAGTAGTGGCCCCTGCGATGCTATATGCAGCTGACGTGTGGACGTGGAAGTGGGGGGCAAGGTAGTG
>QLOM01002496.1:51822-70015 GCA_003313785.1 Termitomyces sp. MG148 | reverse complement strand
GCATCAGTGCGGGGGCGGGGGCGTGAGAATGACTGTACAACATCTCGGAGAAGTCCGACGACGGCAAGAGAGCGTCCCGGAGACCTCTGGGATGGTCCGAAAAGGAAGTGGCCGGAAAAGGAAGTCCGGAGGGTCCCGAAGATCTCCGGGATGGCCGGAAAAGGAAGTCCCCTGACAAGAGGTCCCATACGCTAAACATCCCGTGGTCGCCTAGTCATGTGTTGTCCGCGTCGCGCCTGTTCGCCTGAGTGAGCCGCCAAACTGCTATCAACAAAAGTCGCTAATTATAGCTTTGCTGCGCTGAGCCCGGCCCAGGTCTTATCAACGGTTTGTGGTGCGCCGCTCGCAAGCAGGGGAGCGAGGGCACAGTTGCCCCTGACTGGATTGTGTGCCTGATGGCAATTGCTTGCCCAAAGGTGCCGAGAACAAGAAGATTGGTGAACAGGGTCCAGCTGCAACCCCACCGGGAACACGTTATAATTGCGGCCAACCCAAGCACTATGCCAATGCTTGTCCAACCAAGCCTACTGTACTGCGGAAAAGCTTTAGGGGAACAGTGGCACTGAAGCACCAGGTGATGAACCCGACAGGGTGCTCGTCAAAGAAGAAGAGTATGCGATTGTCAATGTGTATGACAATGGCTACTACAGTCAAGACAGCGACTCAGAGTGCTTGGTGGCCATGACAGATTGGCCTGCAGATCATGTTCTGCAGCCGGACGCAGTAGTCCAAATGAAAAGAGTTACTCTTCGGAAGTCTGAAGGAAAGCTGCAGTGACCAAGTGTAAATCGGTTAGACAAGGAATGCCTTGGACGTAAATGGCCACAAGGCCTGGACACTATGGGACTCGGATAGTACCATGTTGGGCATTACACCCCAGTTTGCCCATATGTACGGAATATCCGTACAAGAATTGGATATGCCCCTAGCATTACAGCTGAGCACTGTAGGAAGTTGTGCAATGGTGCAATATGGCACCACCATTACTATCCAAACTCCTGGTTCTCAGGGCCAGGAATATGTGGATGTAGCAAACTTTGATTGCTATGACATGATATTGGGAACACCCTTTATGCGATGTGATAATGTTCAGCTTGACTTCAAGCATGGCCAAGTTATGATCAATGAGATTGCGCTTCCAGTGGAAAGAGCAGTGGTAGACGACACCAATGGCCACGTATGGAGACACTATACCAGGGAGAAGCATAAGGACGCTCTGTGACTTAGCTGTTGGAAGCAACCAACGGTGGAAGAGGTGGAGGAGATAGGCCTGGGCGTGCCTGGCTTGCCTTTGGACCACCAAGCAGTGTTGATGAGTGAGGAGGAGTATTAGGCCTCTGAGAAAAGGCCAGAACCAGTTAGAGTCCTGGCCCATCCCTCTCAACAAGATAAAAAGAACCTAGGCACTTTGCTTTCAGTAACAAAACAAGGTGCATTGCCTTCAGATACCCAAGGACGTGCCCCAGCAGGAATGGAGAGTTCTTCTGTAGGAGTTTGCTCTCCTACCACCTTGTGAGTCAAGGTGGAAGACTTGACAACTGGAGAGGAGGTGGTAGTAGCCTTGGACATTGTGTACGCGAGATCGTTATGGGACCAACCAATCCCATTGCCTGAGTGTGATTGGGCCTTTGACCCATGCATGCCACGGGAGTAGAATGAAGTGGTGGCAGCCACTATTGCACAAAATGCGCAAAATGCGCATTGACTGCATCGAGAGAATAGTGGATTTTGGCATCCACATGTCGCAGAGGTATTGCATGCGTACAAAGTGCAGCAGGAGAGCAAAACCCTCATGGCATAACAGGCTGACCAAGCACGTCTGCCCTATTGGCTGCATGTGCCGGATGATAGTATAGAACAGGTTATGGCTGTTTGCAATCAGTTTACGCACCTCTCTGGTGACACTGTGGAGGTGTTGTAATAAAGGCAAGCGGAAGGCTGACAGCCTTCATGAAGACAATATTCCACGCCTCCAGCAACAGTGGCAGGAGGAGTTCGTGGATATGGTGAATGGTACTCAGGAGGAACTTCCTCCGTGGTGAGAAGTCAACCATGAGATTAATCTTATAAACAAACATAAGCAGTACAAGTACCACTTGCTGTGCTGTCTGTGTGCATTGCAGAAGCAACTGCGGGACAAGACTAACCACTATCTGAATGCACAGTGGTGGACTCCTTGTACTATAGCACAGGCAGCACCACTGCTATGCATTCCAAAGAAGGATGGATCCCTCCAAATGGCATTAGATGCGTGTCAGCACAACAACAACACAATCAAGGATGTTACTCTTTTACTGGACCAGGAAGTCATCCAGGAGGATGTGGCCCAAGCAAAATATTGCTCAAAGATTGATCTAACAGATGCATATGAGCAAGTGCGTATCTGCCCTGAGGACATACCAAAAACGGTTTTTGCGTCTATCATGGGTACGTTTACTAGCAATATAATGCAAATTGGGGATTGTAATGCTCCAGCAACATTTCAGAGGTTGATGACCTCTATCTTCCACGACGTCATTGGATGCTTCATGCATGTTTACTTAGATGATATATTCATCTTCTCAGACACAATTGAGGAGCATGAGCAGCACCTCAGAGTTGTGTTTGAACAACTATGGAAATTCAAGTTATACTTGAAGTAGAAGAAATGCGAACTTTACCCAGAGAGCGTAGACTGTTTGGGACACATCATAGACAAAAAGGGCATTCACCCAGATCAGGATAAGCTTGATTGTATCTGAGAGTGGTGCACGTCACGTAACTACAACAATATCCAGAGATTTGTAGGCCTTGTTAATTATATATCAAGCTTCTTGCCCGATGTTATGGCCTACACAGGGCCTCTGATGTCAATGACCCAGAACGGCTCTCCATTCAGCTGGAGACCCATTCACCAGCAATGCTTTGAGATGGTGAAACAGATTTGTTCCAAGACACCGGTGATCCAGCCCATTGACCCTTGGCATAATGAGCCGATCTGGCTCATCTGTGATGCTTCCAAGACTGGAGTTAGGGCCATTTATGGCCAAGGCACTAGCTGGCAAACGTGCCGGCCCACTGGATTTATGTCGAAGAAGTTTACAATAGCCCAGCAAAACTATGCTGTCCATAAGCTCAAGACTCTCACAATACTTGAGGCATTACTCAAGTGGGAAGATAAACTGATGGGATATCCCATCCATATTATCACAAATCATAAGGCACTTGAGTTCTTCAAAACTCAGATGACTTTGTCACCGCATCAGTGGCGGTGGATTGACTACATGTCAAAGTACCAGTTTGACATTACCTATGTCAAAGGCAAGCTAAACAAAGTCATGGACTGCCTGTTGCGCTACTTTAAGAGCGACTGCATGGATTAGGTGCATGAACCTCATGAGTATGTTTGGGCAGACTGCTGAATAGACCCTGAAGGGGAAGATATTCCCCTACACCAGTATCACAAGGTCAAGGAGCATGTCCTTGAGGTGAGAGCTATGCGGGATGGAGAGTGCAGGCACAGTAGTCAGGATTGAGATCTCAAGGCAGAACTGCTTAAGCAGCCTGCGCACCCTGCTGATCTGGAACCTGGTCGCTCGGAGCCGGTTATGACCCTGGCTCAGGCACTGGAGGCTGGGATCTCTAACATGGAACCCTCCACTGTAGAATTTGACGAGTTCCGTCAGAGAGTAGTGGAAGGGTATACCAGCAACCCTATGTTTGACGAGATACTGGCAAACCCAGGAAATCACCCCTGGTTCCAGCACAAGCGACAGGGCTTGGTCGTGACAAGCAATTGTCAGGGAGTACTAGTAACATGTATTCCACAGGATTGTGAGTTGATAACTCGTATACTAGACCAGGCTCATGCGGTAGTTGTCGTCACTTTGGGGTAACCCAGACATTGGGATATGTGCAGCAGTGGTACTGGTGGCCGCAGATGAGCCAGGATGTTGCAAAATTCTGTGCAACGTGTGAGGCATGCCAGAGGGCAAAGTTGCCCAACAAACCAGTCATAGGTAAACTACACCAGCTGCTGGTCCCTGTCAAATCCTGGGACTCAATCGGGATGGACTTTGTCGGTCCATTCTCTGACTCCAAGGGCTTTGACTATTTGTGGGTCATTATATGCCAGATGACCAGCATGGTGTACTTAGTGCCGGTGCACACTACGATGACAGCAAAAGAGCTGTCATGGATATATTTCTGCAAGATTGTGTGGTTACATGGACTACCAAGTACCATTGTTAGTGACAGGGACTCTAAGTTTACGTCCCAGTGGTGGAGAGATCTTCACAAGCTACTAGGAGCAAAGCTCCTTATGTCTACGTTGTTTCATCTGTAGACAGATGGGCAGACCAAGCGAGCTAATTGCAGTATTGGTCAGATACTGAGGGTGGTGGTACACCCTGACCAATGGGACTGGGTAAAGTGGTGTCCACTCACAGAATTTGCTATTAATGCGAGTGTATCAGAGATAACAGGGTATGCACCGTTTGAGCTGAATAGAGGGTATATGCCCTCAATGATGCGTGAGATATGCACAGATGCGGTAGCGCATTGAGGAGTTGAAGAGTTTGCCAGATGGGCCCTGAAGAACATAGCCAGGGCTCATGATGCAATTATTGAGGTGTGTGTGTTTCAAGCGAAGGATGCAAATGTATGCCAACAGGACAACCTGTCAATAACTGCAGGAGCATTGGTATATTTGTCCACCTGTAATCTCAGACTTCCAAAGGGACGGGCGAGCAAGCTCTGCCCAAAGTGGGTGGGACCATATCATGTCCTGAGCGCAGAGCTGTGCATGTCCTACTATGTATTGGAGCTGCCAATGGTGCACCAGGAACGGCGTATCATGCCAAAGTTCCATGTGTTGCTATTACAACCATATGTAGCATCGGATGACACATTTTTTCCAAATAGGGCAATGCCAGGGCCCTATGACTTTGGTGCCAAGGACGACGACAAATGGTTTGTCAAAAGTATCATTGGACACCAATGGACTGAGTGGAATATGCTTAAGTTTGAGGTACAGTGGTCTCTGAGCGACACAACGTGGAAGCCCCATGCCCACTGTGACAAGCTGGCAGCGCTGGACCACTACTTAGAGCTGAACAGGGCTAAGCGCTCAAGCACCTGATCAATTGGGGAATTGATTGTGGCTGTGCTGCATTTGTTGGCAGGTGGCTGAGACTTGTGTCTCAAATTTTTTTTCACTACCATGGACATTATACCCATGGAATACGAGCAGCAGCAGCAGCAGCAAGGGCAAAATCAGCAATTTGCCTACTCCCAGGTGTCATTGGATATACTGATGACAGAAGGGAGGGGCTGGGAGCAACCCCACAGAATCAGTACCAAAAGGCCCCTCAATGGGGCCAGTCAGCTCAAAATGTGGGTTACCTACAACAGCAACATATGGTGGCGGGGTACCTGCCGCAGTATCAGGCAGCAGCTGTTGGATACCCCCCACAAGTAGTGGGAGGTGAGTATTTGATGCAGCCGTCCCTAGGAGGTGGATTCCCACCTCAGCAGGTAGCAGGACCTGGGAGCCAAGCCGGCTCACAAGAGTTACTGAACTGGGAGCAACCCCAAGAGATGGGTCTTGGAATACCATCGCAGGCCTGGGGACAACCCCTAGAGACAATGCATGGAATAATGGGGCCACCGGCCCTGCCTTCTTATGCAGCCCCAATGGTGTACCCATCCATGGCACCACTGGAGATGATGCTCTACTACTCCACATGGATGGGAGCCTGGGCGCAATGCTCCAGCAACCAGCTGTTTTGGCGGTGCCAACCCATGGGGCTGAGAATGCCCCTCCTCCACTGGCAGCACCAGTAAGGAATGATGCTGCTGAGCAGCAAAAATCAAGTGAGTCAACAGTGGAGCTGTCAAAAAGGCTCACATGCCTCTTGCTGAGGCAGCGGCTGGAGATGCCGCTATCAGACAATGATGAGGTGAGACGGAGCAAGTTGTGTGTGTGATGAGACAAAGGAAAAGAAAGGGCAATCAAGCCCACCCATGGCTAGAACACACTTCTGGCCAAGTTGTTGCAGCATCTGGAGAACAACAGATACGATATACCCGCCAACGCATCATTTCTTCATGATGCGGAGGCGTTACTTCTCATCAATCAAATGATTGATGACTTAGAACATGTGCGCACACAGCGCACCACAGACCTTCTTGCCATTTTTGCCACTTGTAAGTGGCAAGCTTCTTCACTGAGTTGGGATACCAACTCTAGTAAGAGGGCGCGTCGGCAAGGAGTGGCGGACATGCCCTCCTGCTTGACAATGTTGCCCGGAACCCTCTCAAAACTAGCGACCACCCAACGCTGATAAGACTTGGGCAGGGCTCAGTGCACCAGCACTATTTTTAGCGATTTATGTTTTACAGCTAGCAGGGATTGAACTCAGGCTACAGGACGCGATGCGGAGTATCACGAGGCTTAGCGACCACATGACTTGGTAGTCACCTACTATTCACCTGACCTCAGCACCGGCCCCCTTCAGGCCCCCGATAGAAATGCAGTACTTCTCAAAAGCTCCGGACAGGCCCCCCTCTTGATGGTTTCAGACCGTAGCAACGCTTGTAGTTGATCTGACGCTTGCAGTTGATCCAATGCTTAGCAACCTATGCAAGGCAAGCCCCCTTGATGGTTTCAGACCTTAGCGACAGTCCCCATGCATTTGGCCTTTTCCACTGCTAAAATGATAAGTTGAACTGGCTGACTTGACAGACGCCGTCGCTTAGCGACTTTTCACGTTCCATTATAATTTGTCTCCATTTTTGTGATTGATTTAATTAGCAACTTTTTAGTTTAATTGCCATGGCGGCCTAGCACCTATAAAAACTGTACATATTTTATCTTAGCATCATCAAATCATACGCTCCACAGTTCAGATTTCATTTCAGCGCATTCTAAGTCCTCAGAGTCGCTAAGTGAATTAGTCTTGCCGACTTTATCTTGCCAGCAGCGACTATCAACTTTCATATTACGGTGCTATAAGGGCACATTATTGCCAACGTTTACATCGCTGGAAGCTCTTACCAACTTCTAGCACATTAGCGCCTTGCAGGCTTTTGGCTTAGATTGCTAAGCAACCAGTTTATTTTGTTAAAGTTCAAATCCCACTAAACAAACTAGGCTTCTGGGACCCTGCCCGGGACTCTCTCAAAACACTAGCGACCACCCGACGCTACTCATACTTGAGGCGCTAAGTTTACCGTCTACCAGGACAGTACCAAGCGACTTTTGGGCGTCATCAACGCTACTCATTTGTGAGGCGCTAGGTTTACCATCCACCCAGCCAGTGCTTAGCAACTTTTGGGTATCATCAGCAGGGTAAGAGGAATTGGGTAAAGTTTCAAGATACATATTAGAGGAGGCAAATTTAGCAAAATGATTGGATGCGGTAAAGTACAGGTAGGCAAGAGAGGAGTTGGTAAGCTTTTGGTGGTTTGTAGCAGTGGTACTAGTATTGGATGTATTAGTGCTAAAGTCACAAGTAGGCAAGAGTACTTTGGAGTCAAAAAAAGCAGTACAAACAATATTTACAAGGCCACTACAGTGATCATAGTCCAGCATGAGTGCTACATCTCCGTGATTGTTGCCAATCACCTTGATGGTGGATGAAAATACGAGTGAGGCTATCCTGAGTACTGGTTGGTAAACATTGGAGCTTTAGCAAGTTTTTCTTTCTAGCAACCTCTAGGGAAGGTTAGCACTGTGTGGTGGATGCCAGAATTAGAGTCACTAATCATTAGAGTGGTCTTGTTGTCTAATAGAGTCTTGATGATGGAGCGTGCTAACACGTCAAAGAAGTGGCCAAGGAGTATGTTGTAGATGAATGAATGGAGTATGTGGATTTGCAAGTAAAACGTAAGGTTGCCAATGGTGCACAGCACATTTTTGGCAAGTCCAAGCAACTTATCTATTGTGCTATTAGCGCTTTGCATGTTTAGGACTATACCAGGATCATAGATTAGGCCTAAGTTGTTGGCAACTTCTGTGAACATTGAAATGATCTGAGAGCCGCTGTTCACTATGGCCTCTATTTCCTGGCAACTGTTGATAGTAAGCATGATTGATTGTATGGTGTGTGAGTCCTGGGCAACTGTGAGTATGGCTGAGTCTTCTCCTGGTGCTAATGACCAGATGTGAGTCTTCATGGGGTCTATCAAAGTGGCATTAGCAAGCTGTTGGTTGGCGTCAGTGTTGGTTAGTGAGTGGTTGGTAGCAAGTGAAAATCTGGATAGTGTGTTGTCAATGTTAGGAGTGTCTTGGACAGTGGCCTATAGAGTACACTTGGGGATTACTGCTATTTTGACCTAGTTCCTGATGTTGGACGCTATGCTGCAGAGTTTCTCTACTGATAAAGTCACTGGTGTTTTCATAATGCGGCTAAAGACGTGGTTGGATTTTTTGATGTCATATATAGGGGCAATTGATCGGTAACCGCCTTCAGGTTGCTTGTTGGGTGCAGCAAAGTTATGTTGGGTGGGAGCAGTAGTATGCAGGAAGACCAGAGTATGGGTGTAGAGGTGGTGGAGCTGAGGCAGTAGCATTGGATGTGGGGGCAATAGGCTTGGCAACAGAGTCAGAAATGGCAGGAGCAGCTGTTGGTGTTTGGACTGGTGCTGGAGTGGCAGCAGTGGGTACAGATGAGTTGGTAGAGGGTGGCACCAAGGGTCGGTAACCTGTCAACAGCTGCTTTGGTTTCTTGATTTCTACACTGTCAAATACTTGCTTCAGAGTCGCCAGTTTGCATTCCAAGGTTTCAATACAAGCATCCTTAATGAGATTACCATTGTCGCTAACTGTGTCAAGGTGCATTACTTCCAATACCATTTGTTGCTGTAGTGCCTGTTCCATGTTGGAGTTAGCATTGCCGGTAAGAGTGCCAGTCACCAGATTGCCAGGGTTTCATCAGTGCCATTTATCCATGTGCTCTTGATAGGACTTGAGCTTGGGATTGATGGTGCCAGATGGAAGTACTACCTTGCTGTTGGCAGCCCTGCAAATGCGTCCTTGCCAGATGTAGTTTTCCAAAGTGGGGCAGCAACTGCAAGTCATAATGTGGCCGACTTCACCACAGAAGTGACAGAAGTTGTTGGCGGGAGCGGTATTATGAGTGGCAGTAAGACTGGTGGTGATCATAGTTTCAATACAAGTCATGGTGTTAGCAACAACGGCAGCAATGGCGGTATCCAGATCTTCCTTCTTGATGTAGCAGTTGGGAGTCAGTTGAGTCGGTAACAGAGCAATTGAGGCAGCAGCAACAGGAATCATACCAGGAGTTGGAGCAGGATGAGAAGTGCTCATGCCAGTGTCCATACCTTTCAACATTCATTTTCCTGCTTCAAAGACGTTGTCCACATCATAGGATTCTTCTAGGTGGTGGTTGGGCTGTAAGATCTCAAGGTGCCTAGCGATCTGTGCTTATAGCAACATGGAGATACCTTGCTGGAATAAGTGATGTTCCTCATTGTGGTAGAGCTTGCTGTTCTGCAGTAACCATCTAGCAACTCATTAGAAGTCCCTGTAATAAGTAGAGAGGGCACCAAGTGTGTAAATACCATTGTTGAATGTGTTCTGTACTAGCTTCTGGAGTTCAATTACCGTGACCTGGTAGATTTCTCAGCATCTGAGTAGAGTCGGATTACTGCTGCTTTCCATTCCTCATAAGTCACTAAGGCCAGGAGTCCTATTGGTTGATTACCAGGGACAGAAACAAGGGCGCTAAATTCCCTGAGTCTAGTCCAAGTTTCTGCCATGTTGTATGATATGTATCTTGCTGCGTATTCCTTCATCTGAGTGTGGCCAGTAATGCTGTAGTTGCAAAAGAAGTATTCAAGTTTCTTGAAATACTGTGTGAGTTCCTGTGGTTTTTTTTTTCATCCTATTTTGGTGCTGAGAAGTGGTTGCGAGGTGGCATGCACTGAGGGACAGCTGCCTCTATAGTAGTCAGTAAGCATGTAGTTAGTAATGTAGGAGTTGGTAAGTGTGCTGGTGTTGGTGGAGGTGTAGGGATGGGTGTTCTAAATAACTGTGATAAGGGATGTGAGAGGTGAGCCTGACAACCCTTGGACTAAGTTGGCAAGTGGTGTTTGATGTCTGGGAACAATAGGTTGAAAGTTGAGCTGGCAAGGGAATAAGTTGCTAATGTTGTCAACTGTGAGGTTGGCTGAGGCATCAGCAAGTTTCTGCGCTAAAGTATGGCAGAGTAAAGCTCTGGGTAGCTGTGGCGTAGAAGGTGATTGTTGTATAGGCTGAAGGGCACCTGCCAACTGGCTGAAAAGGCAGTGCTAGCACTGAAGATGGGTTTCTAGCAGAATTTTGCCCTAAAGTCCCTCACAGTGGGCTTCAATTTGATGACTCCCAAAAGTTGCCAAGCACTGTCCTGGTGGATAGTAAACTTGGTGCCTTAAGAATGAGTAACGTCAGGTGGTCACTAGTAGTGAGAGAGTTCAGGGCAGGTCCCAAAAGCCTAGTCTTTTTGGTAGGATTTGAACTTAGAGAAATAAAGGTGTTGCTTAGCAATCTAAGCCAAAAGCCTGCAAAGTGCTAGGATGCTAGAAGTCAATAAGGACTCTAGCAACATAAATATTTGGCAAGAGTGTGCCCGTATGGCACTGTAAAGATGAAAGTCAACAAGTACAGTCATCAAGGTAAAGTTGGCAAGACTTATCACTTAACAACTCTGAGGACTTAGAGTGCGCTGAAATGTGATCTGAGCTGTGGAGCATATGATTCAATGATGGCTAAGACAAAATATCTACAGTATTTATAGGTGCTAAGTCACTGTGTTAATTAAACTAAAAGTCGCTAATTGAGCAATCAAGAAAAATAATGACAAGGGTAATGGAACATGAAAGTCACTAAGCAACAGTGTCTGTCAAGTCAGCAAGCACTAACTCAGCAACCTTGCAGTGAAAGTAGTCAAATGCACAAGGACTGTTGCTAAGGCCTAAAACCATCAAGGAGCCTGTCTTGAGTAAGTTGCTAAGTATTGGATAAGCAATAAGCGTTGCTAAACTGATCTGACATCGGATCTTTGAGAAGCAATGAGTTTTGATAGGCGTTACTAAAGGTTCTGGAGTTGGCTATCTTTGATCAGAGACCTGCTAAGAGGCCAGGCTAGAGTCAGGTGAGCATTAGGTGATTGCCAAGTCAGGTGGTCACCAAGTCCCATTATTGCCAAGTCTTGTGGTCACTAAGTCAGGTGGTCACTAGGTCCCATGATCCCACACCTGTATTCCTGCTTGCTGCAAAATATAAGTCACTAAAAATAGCACCAGTGTGCTGAGCTCAGCCAGAGGCTTATCAGCGGACCTCTGAATGGTGGACTCCTAGGAGACTGGAGCCCTGTACTGAATGCCTTCCTGCCAACGCAGAGCAGATACCACCACTATTATTACTACAATGCTGAGACCCCATGCAACCAAAACCCCCAGGACAACATGCATGACACCCTTGCCTATGAAGGAAAGTTGGACATTCAGAAGCCTGAGTCTTTCACGGCTCTTATAAATGGCACACTTACCTCACTCAGTGTTTGAACATGTTCCAGGCAAAGCTCATTATCTTCCTCAAGAGCTCGCATGTGGCCTTTGCTGCATCCTATTTGCAGAGAATTGCCTTTGACCATTACACCACCCTCCTCCGGTTTGACTCTCACAGCCCAGTACTCTCTGATTGGCAAGTTTTTGTCACAGAATTCTCAAGCAAGTTTGGTGTATTTGTAATGGAAGTTATGGTTTTAGTAGCTTAATGTTCAGGCTCCACTGAATTAGACCAGTCTCAGTTTATTGACAATGTAGTACTAAATAAAAATAAGCTGATTATATCAGCTGTACTGTATGTATTTGTATATGAATAATATTAATGTTAATAATAAAAATAATAATAATAAAATGAGGCGCTTGGGTGCCACTCTGCTATACACCCCCCAATTAGACCGCACTGCGGTCTACACACAGCAACGGTCACGCTGTCGGTAAGTTGGGGATGGGAGCAATTGGCGAACTCTTTGCCACCTGGAAAGAGTCAGTCATCTCATCGTTCATGTCATAGTCAAGGAGCTTGTCCTTGGCAGCTGGCATTGACTGAGTCCCCAAGGGTCCTGATCAAGGTGGAGAACCCTCATAGTCCTAGAGCGGCAACAATGTCAATGAGTGGTTGACATAGGGGTTGCCTGGAGCTACCTCTGGGCCATTGAGCAGTACCACTTTGATCACATAATCGGATTGCACACATGGGAATCTTGCCCAATGCTCAGGTACATTCCGTTGTGGAACCAATAACAGTCTCCATCAGTGGTGTTGCGCCACCCATCCCACTCTGCAATTAATGGAGGAGTTTCCATTGTGTCAAGGCAGTGGTGTCAAGCATCATCCACAGCCGCTGCCTTGAGCTGTAGCCAGTGATTAGCAAAGAAGATATGGGTCAGATAAGTGACCCCATACGTGTACGTGTGGTCAACCCAGCTGACCAGAATGCGGTTGTAAATGAGGACACATAACACATCCGCAGTGGTGAATAGCAAGGCAGATTCCTTGGGTATATTGACTTGGCACATTTCTAGGTCAGTATCTTTGGAAGAAGCTCAAATGTATGCTCGGTTACCTCCTTGCACTCTGCAATGGCTTTGCAGTAAAGTCCTGGCTGCACAAATATGTATGCCAAGTGATGATAGACCATTGTTTTCAATAGTTGATTAGAGCACAGCACTCATGCCAGAGCAAAGCTGAAGAGGCTATGCTAGTGGATGTGCATGGTGTGGTCAATCGCCAGTCCAGTCCATACATTGAGTGTTCTAGGACACCCATACAGTAGGGCATATGAGCCCAAGTAATCCAAAGCAAATAGTTGCTTTGGGTCAGGAGTATTCATGCCCACAAAGGCAATCTTATCTGTATCCTTGCGGCGATAAAACTATGAAGGCACAATGAGTTGCAGGATAGCTTCCCACTCTTCCACGCTTGCAAATGGCGCTATAATGGTGGCATACTAGGGATCATCCAGTAGCAGAGACATGGTTTTGTCCCAGGCTGTGAGATGACAGTTAAGTGCCACCCATTTGAGCTCATTGAGCAGGAAGTAGCTGGTCTGGCGCTCCCACAATGGAGTGAACGGATTGTTTACCAGAGTATGGAGCCTTTGCAGCTCTCAAGGGTTAGTGGGAAATCCCCTAAGGGCCACCTTGTACACTTTGGTACAAGAGACCTGGGCAACGTTGCTCAGCTTGGCTGTCACGACCTGCCAATCCCGCACCCAACTCTGGGACCTCGAACTCACCTCCACACTCCTAAAGGTCCCAGAAGATGACTCCCCACCAGTCTATAAGCCAGATCCAATCCTCTGCCAGCGACCAAAGACGCCACTGCCAATCACCCTGGTTATTGACTCCATCAATCCAGATACTACTCACCATTCCTGGGAAGTCACACAACTCCCCCTGGACATCACCGGGCCTCTTTGGACATTGCCGCCCCTCTGATCATGCCATCATGCACATCATTCAGTCATCACGTTGCGCTCAGCCATTACTTACGCATCACTGCCCCGGAAACCCCCAATGCTACCGCCACTGGATTGTCACCAACACCTGCCACTCTACTCAATTGAAACCAACACCTGCCAACTCATATAGAGTTCTGGAGCTGCACCTAGACCTGGAGATTGAAGGGTTGGCCTGAAACATAGCCATAGGAGTACTTAACTGGTAGAATAGGAACTTAGTCAGTAGTCTTGATATTGCATAACCCACACCGTATTGTTGTCCAGGATTTTGTTTTGTGCCTCCCAATCTAGTCTGCTAGTGTTTTGTGACTCTATCTTGTATTGTGCCCATTTCTAACTTTGTCTTGTCTTGTGTTTTGTACTTGTCTCAAATCTCTTGCCTCATACTTCTTTCTGCCTCTCTCTCTCTCTTGACTATTTCCCGGTTTAGCCCCAACTTGTGTCCTCTTTCTCCATTATTGATTCCGACTCTTCTTTAGACCCAGCCTTGTTTCTAGCAACACTTCGGACTCATTTATCTGTGTTTCCCTAAACCCCAGTCTCACTCTACCTAACCTCGCCTCGCTCGCTCAGCTCGATTGTAGAGCCCATAACCTCCCTCGCCTCACTCCTGTTAACTGACCTTGCTCCCCAGACTTATCCGGAACTCCACGCACTCGCCTCCTGTCTTGTGGTTTGCCCCGGAGATCCTTTGAACACTTGCACCTGTCCCAGAGCATAGCGTCTTACTCTCAGAGCCCTTGTAGGTTTCAGAATTGTATACTGGAGCTATTGCGTCTTCTTGTAAGGGTCTTGCCCAGTGGACTGAGCCTCCATGGTCAGCGGAACCTGACATTGGCGTTCTCATGGGCCAGAGCAGCATCAGCATCCATCTCAGACCAATAAAAGTGAGGCACCAGGCCCGCTCCAAAGAATGAGTTCTGATGCTTGACCATCTTATCCTTGTAAATGAGAACACCAATGGCGTTGTGAATTCTCCCGCTTAATTCTTTGAGGTGTGCAGCCTTGATTTGGTCCTGGTGCTTCTGCCAGCGGTCCATCTTATCCTGCCAGCCCTGGTTGCGCTGCATGTGTGCATGTTGCTGCACTGCCATTTTACTTGGCATAGGTGGCTCCATGCAAGGCACCTTGGGCTTATTGTAGGAGCTGGCATCAGACAGAGGCAAGGGCAATCTCCCTTGCAAGACATCATCATTATGTAGGTCCATTGCCCATACTCCACGTGGCAGCACTAGCAGGGGTTCCTCCACAAATACTGCAGGTAAAAATGGAAGAGTACCTCGTAATGCACCTTTTGGTGCGTCTGCAGCAAAAGTAATGACTTGTACCTGCCAGTTGTCCTTTTGCTTACCCTGGCAATCACGCCAGCACCATAGGCCTAGCCTCTTTGAGAGGAACTCCTCTCCTGACTGATTCCTGCTTCCCAGAGTGTGTGGTCAATACCACAGAATCAGGTCACAATGATGCAACCTCGGATACACTTGAAGCTAAGCGCTCAAGCAGCCAAGGACTGGCTGGGGCAATGACATTGTCATAGAGCACAATGTCTTGCCCCAGACCAGACTCCCAGCCAGATGTGGAGACGCTCAACATTGTCAAGTGAGAGGGCATGTCCGCTACTCCTTGCCAATGCGCCCTCTTATTAGAGTTGGTATCCCAACTTTGTGAAGAAGCTCGCCGCTTATGTGTGGCCAAAATAGCAAGAAGATCTGTGGTGCACTGTGTGCGCACATGTTCTAAGTCATCAATCATTTGATTGATGAGGAGTACTGCCTTTGCATTGCAGAGAAATGATGTGTCAGCAGGTACATTGTACCCATTGTTATCCAGACACTGCAATAAGTTGGCCAGGATCATGTCCTGGCCATGGGTGGGCTCAATTGCCCTCCCTTTTCCTTTGTCTCAACGTGTATGCAACTCATTTGGTCTCACCTCATTGTTGTCTGACAGCAACATCTCCAGCTGCTGTCTCAGCAAGAGGCACATGAGTCTCTCTAATGGCTCCACCGTTGACTCACTCATTTTTTGCTGCTCAGCAGCATTATTCCGTGCTGGCACCGCCAGCAGAGAGGGGGCATTCTCAGCCTCTGGGGTTGGCACCGCTGATAGTAAGAGGACAGGGGCTAGGAAGGGGGTGGATGGATAGAGAAGGAAGGTCAGAAGGTGATGCGCCACTGATGTGTGATGCATCAGCGTGAAAGTTGTGTGCACGTAGGAGAGGAGATTAGGTCAGGGTCAGAGTCTCTCCTAGACGTGGGCAGAGGGCAAGAGGGGCAAAAGAAATGACTGAGTTGTGACATTACTCCCCTACTAGCGCCAAGCCCTCAAGATGCAGTGCAGACAGGTTTTGGGCCTTAGGAGTGGGTGTGGGAGTTGATGGTTGATGGATCCGCCATACAAATTCAACTTGTTGAATTTCTTGGAGGCCATCCTTCCTTTCCTCCTCATGTCTTCACCTACAGGCCAACAACCATTGACCAGCAATCCTAAGTCTGGCTTATTCTTCCTCAAGCAATGTGCCTTTACTGCTATGATGGTTTTCCACTGCGCTCCTGCCACCGCACTACTCCCCCATGTTGCAAAGGTCACTGCATATGCCCCACCCACATCCAATACTCCCATGCTTGCTACAGTACACACAGCCATCGATCACATTCCTCCCCAGTCCTTGGTGCCCCCCAGGCATGGTGCCAGGCCAATGCACTGGTGAGTGGTCCCCCTTACTTGACGGTTCTCCTTGACCCCATTCCAGTGTGACTTTTGTGCCTGTAGTGGCCAGACATGCGCGTTCCCTCCCTTCGACCATTGATCTTGGCAGGGGAGAGCCACTTATAGGGCTTGTCAGCACTGGCACTCACACTGCTTGTTCCGTACTCTGTGGGCGGTGTGTTGGGTTTTGGGCAAGACAGAGTGGGCATTGGGGCCAGTATACAAGTTGCTGGAAGAGAGAGGAGGGGTGGAGTCCATGCAGCAAGTTTGCAAGAAGACTGAGGGGGATTGGTCAGAGTGAGAAGGGATAAGGAGTAAGGAGGAGGAGGGGGTAAGAAGGGGTGAGGTGATTGATTTAATGCTAGAGAAGGGGGTCTCGAGTAGAGTGGATTCAGTGACGGAGAGAGTTGGTGCCTTGGCTATGAAGGAGTCCCTTGCAGGTCTTTTGACCTGTTCAAAGAGAACAATGGAGAGAGGTATGTAGAGTTAAGAGAAGGGTCCAGACAACAAGAAGAGGGCAGATGAAGAAGGAGAAACGGCGGCAATGAAGAGGAAGAAGCCATGCATGGAACCTTTAGCAGTGGTCCTCAAAAAGTGGCAAGCCACCAAGAAAGACACAGCAAACATGGAGGAAGGACCATTAAAGCATTGTCAGGTGAGCCACAAGGATCTTGTGAAACGCCAGCCCATTCTGACGTTCATGCAGGTGTTTTCCCCAACTACAGGTGGCCGTCTGCCTCCAACAAGAGGAGGTCAAATACCAGGTCACCAAGTTGCACTCCCTCCTGTGCCTCATGAAGAAGGAGCAGGACAAGGCTCAGGTGACCTGCAACATATCCACCAGGTTCTGAGAGATCATGGAGGAGTTGGAGGAGGAAATGTGGAGGTGGAAGAAGAAGGCCCTAGAAGACAACATCAAGCTTTGGCACTACTTTCTTGATGTTTGCCATGGAGAGTTCTAGGAGGTAGCCAATTATTGGGTGCAGTGGGTCAAGAAGAGTGAAGAGGCGAGCACGTCAAGTAACGGAGAGCGTTGGAGGGTCAAGGAGGCAGTGCAGTGGTCAGGGAGTCGGTGAGAGGAAAAGAAGCAGGGGGTATAGACAAAGAAGATGCAATCCTTCAAGGAGCAGGAAATGCAGTGGGATGAGGAGGCAGAGAGAACGGAGAGAAAGGTTTAGTGGGATGGAGAGGTGATGGACAACAAGGACGCTGTGATAGAGGACATGACAAAGCTCCAATGCTGGCTAGGCCTCCTTGATTGCTTGGCAAACTCAGAGGAGGAGCTCCTACATGACGTGGAGCTTCAGCGCTGCTGGATGACCACTCAGCTGGCCACTTTGTGCCTGTCTGAACTCTATAAGTACTTGTGTCCTTTCTTCTTATCCTACTTTTTCCTAACTTGTCCCAGAATGGATTTGCTGGCACTGGGAACTCTTGGAAAGAGTATCGGATGCATGGGCCTTTGTGCGCAAGGGTCTGCAGCAAATTTGACCCCGGTACCACCTGCTCCCTTACATTGCCAAGGGTCTCTGAGCGTTGGAATGCATAGAGGAGGCCCACTGATGGCTCTCTTTTGCACTCAGGCAGAACTTGAAGCAGGCTGTGGTGAGTTTGAGTAAGGATTTATCTGATCTCAATGAGGTTTTGCTGGAGCTGTGGAGGGATATAGTGGAGGACTTGGAAGTGGAAGTGGGCCCGAAGCCGGAGGAGGATTAGAAGGTGGATTTGAGGACTGGGAAGGAGGTAGGAGAGTTGGCACAGTAGAAGAAGTAGGGGAGGAGGGGTTGTGAGAGGATGAGGAGAGGAAGAAGGAGTTAGGAGAGGTGTGCCCTCTCCTCCATATAAATATGTACTTTCTAACAAAATGTATATAATGTGTGAGTCCAAAATGTAGAGGAGTAAAATGTAATGAGGAAGGAAGAGAACTGAGGCGTTGAAGGTGCTTTTGTTTTTGTTTGTTTGTTTGTTTGTTTT